>JANKKB010029698.1:0-28489 GCA_026225775.1 Bursera palmeri | reverse complement strand
TTATATTACTTTATGAATAACAGGGGTGAGTTTGTTACTTAGACCAAACCTTGGGGGTGTCTATGTATTTACCCCTTTGTTAAATAATGTAAAATCCGATACCAAATACCCGACCCGAATTAAAATATTAATTAAAAAAATAAAAAAATAAAACAAAACCTAATTCCTCGAATTTCCTAAACCAGAACCTAAACGTTTCCTCCAGACTCCAGACTCTCCCTCCAGCAGCCTCCACTCCAGCGAGTCAGTGACCAGCCTCCAGCAGCCTCAACCAGACTACCACCCTCCCGCCTCCACACCACACTCCAGTAGCAACCAATCAACTACAATCTGCAGCAGCCTCCGCACCTCCACAGTCGACACGAGCAGCGGAGCAGGTAGCAACGCCGACCTGCAGTAGCAATAGCCTTCAGCTTCACGCCAGCAACGTGCTCACGACAGACGACACCAAGCCTCCTCACGCCAGTCGCCAGCAGCTCGCATAGCACACGCCAGTGAACATATAGACAATAGGTAAATTAATTAAGATTAAATCTTATGAATTTTATGTAATACTTTTCTTGTATATTGAATTCTTTTCGCATTATTGATATTGTTTTTATTTATGTTTCATGAGATTCTTTTTTCTTGTTATTTGATTTATTTTTCTTATTATTTGGAATTGCGTTTTCTTTTTCATGAGATTTTGTTTTTATTCTCAAATTTCTTTTTCTTTTATTGTTCATCGAATTCTTTTTATTGTTACTTGAAATTGCCTTTTCTGTTTCATGAGATTTATTATGATTCTCGAAATTTTGTGCAGATCCGAGGAGTTTGGAAGAAAACCTAATAAAAAAGCTTTCCTTTTTACTCTCTTGACGCACAAATAACTCTCAAAGTTTCTCTCTTCTTTGATCGTCTTCACTACTAGCAGGTCACTATTTCTCTTATATAAATCTCTTTAAAGGTTTCTAATTTATGGTTTTGTGTATGTCTTCTGTGTTTGATATGTGTGATAGGTTGATTTTTTTTTTTTTTTTGGTGGGATTGGTGGATTTGTGTAGATTGATTTGATTTTGATGAGGTTTTTACCAAATTAACTAGCTAGTTTACCAAATTGTTTCGATCTCATCATTGTGTTGTGTGGCTGTAACGTCTAGGTTACCAAGGTAAATTGCATATTGTGAAATATGTGGTTTTTTACTCTTAAGTAGTTTTTTTTTTCTTCTGTATGCTATGAGACTTTTGATGTTACCTTCGTTTTTACAGATAGTTGAGCTTTCCTGAGGTGCTTCTCTGAAATGTTATGAAGAAGTGGAAGACTTTCCTGTTTCATCCAATGTTGTGAAGTGTCCTAAAGAAGAGAGTCTCTTTGCACCCATATTTATTTCATGAGCCATTCTTTTTCACTGAACACAAAACCATGAAGCTGATCGCACTTTCCAAATCTATTTTATCCCGTCCAAGTCTTCCTAAAATAACCGGACCTTTGCAGGTTCGATCTTTCCAGCATGATTTTGTTCCCAGAGATCCTAAAGCCAAGCCCAAAAAGTACAAATATCCGGCATTCTATGATCCATACGGCCCAAGGCCCCCACCTTCTGAGAAAATTGTTCAACTAGCTGAACGCATTGCTGCCCTATCTGTCGAAGAACGCAGGGAAATTGGTCCTACCCTCACTGAGAGGCTAAGGCATCCAAAATTGCAACCAATTTCAACCGAAGGCATGGACCTGGATCCACAGGGAGGGGCAGCAGCTGGATCTGCAAAAGTTGAGGAAAAGAAGGAAAAGACAGCTTTTGATGTGAAATTGGAGAAGTTTGATGCAGCTGCAAAAATCAAGGTAATTAAAGAAGTCAGGACTTTTACTAATTTGGGACTGAAGGAGGCCAAAGAACTGGTTGAGAAGGTACCTGTTATACTTAAACAAGGGATCACCAAAGAGGAGGCAAATGACATAATAGAGAAGATAAAAGCTGCCGGAGGAGTAGCGGTTATGGAGTGAAAATGGGAAATCACTTATACCTTTTATGTTGTAAGAGTTGGCTTAGTTGCCCAGATGAATGCTGGAGTTTCCCCATCTCTTCACAATGTGAATTTTGTTATGTGGATGGATAGCAGTTATTATTAGAATTTGAACAAATAATTAGATATGAATTTCCTCATAATATGGATACCGACTTTATTCATGCGAGATTGCAACATTAACAAGTAGTGTTGGTGTTGTCGGAGGTTTTATTCATCCTAAGACAGAATTTTGGTGGTTTGGAGTTTGGGTTTATAACTCAGTTCCTGTATTCTTTGAGAAATTCACCTATTAGATAATCGATAGGATTGAAACGAAAATAACATTCCTGGTTTGCTAAATTTGATTATGCAGACCTTGAGTTGGCAACGTGGATAGTTGTTCAAAAAAAATCTGCCGAAAGAACGTTCCTTCGGCCTTTGCTTTCTTCGTTGGTTTGACGTGGAGTTATAGATGTTCTTTAGCCCACGGCGGGGTTCAATTCAATGGGTTGTCGATGTCAATGACGTATTATAATTGCGCTTCAAATCCAATTAATTTGAAAAAAAACTTAATGCACATCATCTCGGGTCGGACCGTCGGAGGACGACAAAACACCAATCACCAAATAGAAGTCGCTGTATGTCGTATTATTGTTAGGATTTTCCAACTTCAGGTCAAGTGACGATTTGATACGTATATAATTTGGAGGCCCACCTTAAAGGTCATACGTATTATACACCAAGTCACAGAACTCGACAGGTGTTGTTGTCTCCTCAGCTATAAATAAGATGGCAAATACTTGTCAGACAAGCATGGTTATCAATCTTCGGAATGCGTTGGAGGAAGTCAAACCCTACCGATTTGTCTTCAAGGCTAAGGTCATCCTTAATTTAACCAGTCCAACATTGTTAACACCCTAAAGATTAGATCATATATATAGAAATCTCCTACTTTTTTGTTCTGTTTTGTTTTGCATTTCAATTAGAATAAATGATTTATCTAATAGAGTACTAGTAGAATGCTTCTTAACTTCCAGGCAACACAAGGCCAATTTGATCTACCTCTTATAATTAGACTAACTTGAATTGAAACTTTCAAGCACAGGAAGACCGGAGTCGCTGACCGTGCCATGCTTAATTAAATTTTGTAGATGACTCCATGACGATTGGATAAGTTTCATGGTATACATTAATTTAATTTCTCAAAACTAGAGAAAGCAAGTTAACATACTAAATAATAAGAAGCTGAAGAAAGAAAACCCTATAAGTAGATATGAAGTAGCTCCCATGCTTTATGCACGCTCGGCAGCAAAGACTATACAGTTCCCTGTGCTAGCAACATCAGAGATAGATAAAACAGATATAAAAACCACAGCTGATACAGAGAATAAAACATGGAACCATAGCAATCTAGCCCCTAACGAAAAGGTCCCTACACCAATAAGCAACTAAATGGATAGATAATTTTTTTATATCTTAAAACCTTGATTAGGAAGGGGGAGAACTAGGCATGGAGCTGACCTTTTTCAGGAGGCCCTTAATCTCACTCTCCAATTTGGCTTTCATCTGCGGAGAAAGATTATTTCCTGAGTTCTCTAGCATTGATGTCATCATCTCAAGATTCTGCCTTATGAAGTCAAGGGGAGGTGCTTCACCAGTTTGAGGCACTGACTCAGAAGGCTTTCCCAGGGTCCTATGATGGATCTGATAGCTCACAAGGGTTGCACCGAACGGATTGCTCTCCTCTAAACTTCGAACAGCTTCTCCAGCATCCGCACTCCTCATGAAAACAACCTGAGCATTGTTAGAATCTTTCAATACCTGTGTTTCTGATTCCTTCAATGCCCCAAACCTGCAAAAGGTTGCCACCAAAACCTCTTTTGATGGCATGGGAACTCCTGGCGTAAATGTCAAGACAAGTTCAGTCCCTGAAGATTCTCCATTAGGCTCCATTCTGTCATAGTTTCTGTTTACATCTAGTGTCCTGGAAGCATATCTATCACTCAGCTTCATTGCACTAGCTTCTCCTTTTCTCCGCCTCCTCTTCCACTGAGGTTTGACTTGAGGTGATGCACTGGGTTCAGCACTAGTTCCATTTAGATCTGGTATGCCAGCAGCAGTCATAGTCCCTGGAGGCTCCAATGCTGCTTTTGATTTTCTCCTCCTTTTCTTCCCAGCCTTAACTTCAGCTGAGAGTGGGCCAACTCCTGATGTATCTTTGATCCACAAGCCAGGGACGGGAGAATCTCCATTACTTGGTTCAGGAAAAGAATTGATTGAGTAGGGGCCCTTCACCTGCAAATCTACCACCAATGAGCCAAACTTTGTGCTGCTTCCATTCCCATCTTGTACGCCATCACTAACTTTGGTCTCTGAACACCCAGCAGCAGCTCCTCTTTTCCTCTTTCTTTTTTTTGTCTCAGAAGCAACTTGACCAGTAACCTGGGCATTTTCTGCCAAAAACGTGGGCATAGCACCATTACCATTCAAATCAGGAATGCCTGTAGTACGTTCAGACTGCAGATTGATAGTGCCCATACACTGCAAATCATTTGCTGATAACCTACTTGCATGAATTTTTATATTCACATCTGATAGACCAGAAAGAGATTTAACTTTTGATCTTGCTGAGTTAGTACTTTCCTTTCTCTTTCGCACCTTCTGCTGAGGGTCAATATTGAGTGAAGGCTGACTCATTTCCTGTGGATCTTTTCTGAGAAATGTATCAGTTTTTTCATCCACCTCGGACTTATCATCCTTCTCCTTCTGACCAACCATATTCTTGCAGTACATCTCATAGATGGACTCATCATGATATGTTGATATTCTGAATCTGGAAAAGAACCATTCAATTAAATCAAAGTTTTTATTTATATTTGGGTAAAGGCAATCAACAGCTGTAAAACAGAGTTCAGAGAGCAATTCGGCAGAAGATGCATTTATAAACTCTGGATTAGCAGATATGTCATTCCCACTTATGAATTTTCTGAACCATGTTTTCTGGAACCTCTTACCACTAGATTTAACAACTGAAGGAGATACTACAAACTGACCGGCACCAGTGTCCTCCTCCAGCCCTTCATGAGTAACTCTCTGTGCCTTAAACTCTTCTGTTTCACCTGGCAAGCTTTTCTCTCCCCAATTTACATAGGGATATGATAGATACTTGCTCTTCTTCCGTTCTCTCAACTCAAATCCCTTTTCATATTTTCCCTCACTCTGATCATATCCATTTCCCACACTACAAGTCTTGAATTCTGCAATTGTTGGAGATCCCATCAGGTTCAACTCCTTTTCTTTAGTTGAGGAATCCAGAGCACTGGTATCCGTGCCTTTGACTTCATCACTGTTATTTCTAGCTTCTGAATTCTTCTTCCTCTTTCTCTTTCTGAAATTTGACTCCATTTTTCCTGAGATAATTCCTCCCTCAGAAGCATTTCCTTTGCAGTTCCTCAATACACCGAAGTCCCCTCCCACTATCATGGCCAGAGGTTCATTCTTCTTTAGCTGTGAAACTTCATCATTGCTGCCAACCATAGTGTCCATGGCATCGTCGTCATCATTGGTTGATCCCCGGAGCTGATGCATAGGGACTTGGCTGCGTCCTAAGGAAAGATAAAATGCTGACAAACAACTTTGTGCAACAGTAAATTCAAGCATGCTAGGCAAAGAAAAACCCAGTGCAAGATTTTTAAGTTGTGCTAGAAATTTAGCAGATTCAAAATCAGTTACTGCGTACTTGCCAAGTTCATTATATTTGTGCTTTGACATGGAAACTCCATCACAAGTTCCAGTATTATCAGCAAACTGACAACTATCTTTTGCAACACAAGAACAAGTCATCTCTGATTTGAGTTGTTTGCCGTACTCATCCACTGCCTTTTCTACTGCAACCATAAAGATTCTAGCCTTACTCTGCCCAAACATCTGTTCAAAGTTCTCATAAAAAGGCTTCAAGTTAGATGGAGGGCACCAAGCAACATGGCTACTTCCAAAATACCCTACCAGTAGGCAGTCTACATGGTCATCTTTCACAGCAGACTCTGATGCATCTAAAGGGTCATAAATCTTTCCTGGCCACCAAGTCTGACTTTTGGTTTTAACCCATACAACATCACCCACAGAAAACTTGCATTCTTGGTTATCAATGATACCTTCCTTTTCCTCATCTCCAGCTTTCTTTAGGTCCTCCTCACTCAATGTTATCCCAATACCGTTTGTTCCATCAAGGTTGTCTTGATTAACTCTGCCCAGAGAGCCAGATAAATCCACACAAAGTGATATATTACCGCCGGTAAGTTCAGTTTTTTTAACTGAATCAGCCCCATTCAAACCCAAAACAACCTCTTCCTTTGTTTCCTCATCTTTCATTTCCTCTTTGTTTATTTTCTCATCATTAGTTTTGTCATCCTTCCTTTCCTCTTCCTTCATTTCCTCATCCTTTGCTTCCTCTTTTGTTGTTTTATCTTCCTTTGTTTCCTCATCTCTCACAATCTTCTCAATCACATTTTCCTCATTGCCACGACCAACCAAATCAAATGCCTTACCAACCAATTCTGCCTCCACAGAATCCACTTTGTCTTCCTTCTCCTTACCATTATCATCACTCGACAGATTGCCCTTTTCAGAAACAGCAACAGCAACATTAACACTATTCTTTTCAAGAACAACATTCTCTGCTTCAATATTATCATCTCTTTCACCAACTTCCATGTTAACAACAGCAACACTAACACTATTCTCTT
The DNA here is from genome assembly GCA_026225775.1 of Bursera palmeri. Taxonomy (NCBI): domain Eukaryota; kingdom Viridiplantae; phylum Streptophyta; class Magnoliopsida; order Sapindales; family Burseraceae; genus Bursera; species Bursera palmeri. The sequence continues at coordinate 21,758 of JANKKB010029698.1, read as the reverse complement.
CAACAACAACATGCACTCCTTCAATATTATCATCTCTTTCGCCAACTTCCACGTCAACAACAGCAACACTAACACTATTCTCTTCAACAACATCATTCTCTCCTTCAATATTATCATCTCTTTCGGCAACGTCCATCTCACAAGCACTGTTACCACCACTGCTTATATCAACCCCTTCACCATTTACTTTAGCTGATGCTAACCCAGCATACTTCTCACGCAAAACAAACAACTCACAAGGACCAAAAGCTTCTTCTAGGGTTTCATCATTTGGATTTTTAGTTTCTAGGGTTTCTGGGGTTTTAGGGTTTTCCATTGTCAAAATGTCCTAAAAGGCAAGTTTCCTCTTTTCTTATCTTCAACTCACCATCTCACGGTCATTTCACAGCTGATCAAGAACCAAAACAATAAATAAATACATAAAAATCCCAACTTTAGTGTACAAGCAACATAATTAAACAAAAAAGGAACAAACTTTTAAGAAAAAATAAAAGTAAAAAGTGCAAAAATAATAAAAAGAAATCAAGTAATACAAAATAGAACAATAAAATGAACACAATACCTCAAAAAAATTCTGGGCATTCTCATTCTAGGCAGAGTTGATAACTTGCTTTATCCCACTGATCCAAGTTCACAAAGAAGTATGATGATTATGCCAAAAGAGATAGAAACTGATTTGAAAGACAGAAGACAGAGAAACTATTAATAAACGAACTCTGGAAATAGCTGGGGAAGCATTTAGGCGATTGATACGGCTATTACAAAGTGAGAGAGACTTGTGTTTAAACACAAAGACAGAGTGAGCCTTGCATCCACCTTTGTGGGCTTTACTCTGGGGGCTCCTTACTTATGCACTATTTTACTATTTATTTAGTCGAAAATATTAGACAGATACTTTGTATGTATTTATTATCATTGTTTAAGTTGACACGAAATGAAATGATTTCAGAAGCACTTCGATGATATTGCTATATCTTATCAAATGATTAATAACTCAGAAAAGTTTTAACCCATTTTTAATATTTAATCATATTTTATGAATAATAATTAAAAATTTAATTTTTTTTCTTTGGAAATTTATAATGTGAACACCGAATATAAATCATTAACTGTATGTGAATTTATTAATTTGGACTAAAGTGATAAGTGCATAAGAGAATAGGATTAAAATATGGGTATTCAATCTAAGAACGAGTGATGACATTCTCAGATATAAATATAAATAATTATATTCTTGCATGTAACACCAGTTTGAGTTAGGGAGGTTCATTTTGCAGTTAAATGCCTAGAAATAGAATAATAGATGATAATATAAAGAAATAGATGATAGTTTTCAAGGGCAAGCGCACAACATTGATTAATTAGTTTTCCTATAAAATAATTAGATATATGCCTAGATTCCATGCTCTACCCCTATTTATCTAGCCTAGGCGGTATTTACTATCTATGATAATGGCACCAAATTTATATAAGCAAAAATATGGACATAGTGGCCCCAGCAGAGGGGATCAGAACATAGTCTTTTCATTGATAATTGAGAAAAAATAAGAAATGGCCGTGGTGGAAAGTAGCCATTACATATTATAGTAGTGGGATGCCATGCCAGGATGTTAAGAGTGTTATAGATATTTGCAGCACACAAAAGCATTAGTGTGTATACAACAACAATAAGATGCTCACCAGATCAAATTTCTTTACATTTTCAGATATCAGATGCATCTCTTGTCTTGAGGCAGATAGCAGCATTAGATAACATGACCTTGTGTGTTAAAAGATTAGGAAAAAAGGATCAAACAGAAGATATATAGTTGGGTTAGTGGGCCATTTATATCAGAAAGTCATCAAGTTGTCTTTCCGATACTTTATATGACTTTACATTTTGAATCCTGAACTGTCACTTTTTAGCTGTAGATATTTTTTCTGTATACTAATGTCGATTTACATGAGAGATATGTGGGTCCTCAAAGATTCTTAATAATTTGCAAGACACTCCAATGACCCCATTATGAATCCATCGATCAACGAGGAACATCATTGTGACACTATGAAAAGCTCTCAAAACGAGTTAAAAACCGAGGAAGCTGTATTCTACGTAAACTCATTGATAGGTGCAAATTTGGCATTATACACTAATCAGGCTGTATTTTCAAGTTTGAAAAAGATCAAGTGAGTACAGACTAAGCAATGTTGACCTATGGCTACAATTAATTGCATATATGTCTAATATTTTTACCATATGCAAGCGGGACATGATCTCGTTGCATCGACTTGTCTTGTTATCGTCTTTATCAATAACGAAAAGTATCTGATTCTTGAGACAAGCCTGGGATGAAACTGGCCTTCCTTCATTCGCATCGTTGGAGACTAGAAAAGGATGGTTCTTCATTGCCATATATGGAGAATAGCCGGCTAGTGTTGACAGACATTCCCAGTTCGTTCTCTCTGGATTTTCTGCATGGTCACTTTCCCTTTAGGGGGTGCAAATGGCAGGCTAAGCATTCTTGGAGGATTAATTCTTCATTCCAAATGCTTTTCATTCAAATTCTTTAAACTTGTAGTACCTTGCCTTTTTCAATCAAATTTTAGTTTAAACTTTGCCATCTTGTCATTCTTCATTTGGACTCCAAGAAGTCAGTTCTTGTATTGAAAGATACGGTCCCATACAAGTGATAGCTTGTCAAGTTAATCGATGTAGACCAAATAGAAGCATGTCACGTATTTATGAGATACTGGGAAGTTAACTTCATAACCGGAAAAATAGTTAAACATAAGAGTACAATCATACAACTTCTATTTGATAATACAACCATAACATTTATAAGCAAATTTCTGCAAATGATGAAAATGAAGGTGATGACACTTAAGACGCTCCAGTTCCAGTCTTTCAATTGAGGAGAACTTGGTACCTAGTTTTCTTAATTCCTGTAGGGCAAATGCCAGCAACTCAGCTTTAAAAAGCTTTGCTGCAACTTATGTGATTGGTTCTAGCTTGTAAGGTCTATTTCCAATGGATTGTCTCCAACGCTATCTGGATGTTTGTCATGCTCATGAAACTTCCTTCTAATTGCTTGGCCCAATATTAAAGGAAAAAACGAAAGGGAAGTTTAGCTGGCTGGTTCGTATCTGCAAACACAGTCGTATATGTTACCTTTAATTAATTTTTCTGCCAGCCTCTGATTCTTCACCATTGCAAGCTGCAAAACAAGGTTTTCCATTTTACATGGTGTCTGGAAAATTTTGAAGTCTAACTTCACGAGTAAAACATGTATGTGGGAATCAAGGACACCTTCCTTCTCATTCTTAGGTACTCAATTTTCTATTTCGAAATTTACTAAGGGATGAATAAATCTCATTTAACAGGACTACACAGGTTAAATTTCTAAGCTCAAAATTTCTTTTCAGGAGAATCCATTAAGTAATTCCCACTTGAACATGGAAAGCCTATGATCTGCTTCAACTTGACACTCCGAAGGACATACAAAACCATAAAAGTCATACCTTTAGAGCATCGCATTTAAACCGAGCAACGAAGTTGGTATGCAGAGCTCTACCCATCCCTTCCAAAATAATCTGTACAGCATAGGATTCATGAGATAAGAGCTACGAGCATCTTTCCACTTCCATTGAATTTATGTTTGAAACAAGCTCTCAACAGAGGTGGAAAAGTAAAATATCAGAAATAACAGGAATAAGAAAACCATTTCAATTTCCAAAGGTTAACAGCACAAACTATGAAGCTTTTTTCCCTCAAAATTCAAAGCTGATGAGAATTTCAGTCATTGAAATTAGCATCATACCAGATCAGCATCTTTTGCGGCAGCGGCTAGCTCGGAGCTGACTTGCCTCAGGTCAATGCATGGGCTTCCACATCCATTCTCAACAACCATTAGTGGAACTGAAGATGAATTCTCCTTAACACCATCTAAGGTGTTAATCATTGCATCCACAAGTAAGCCTCCTGCTTCAGCAGCCCTGCGAAGGATGTCACAATGCTGCAGAATAGAGGAATCAGTTTGCTTGGTTTGATAGTTTGACTTGGTAAATGTTGTACTTAGAATTTAATGGTACCTAGTGGCACCAATCTCCAACCTTGGACACTGACGGATATGAAAAATCATTTATTGTTTGTTCTTATTTGAACAATTATAATAGAAGAGGAAAAGAAAGGCCTCCTGATAATGCAAAGTTTTCAGTTATGAAAAGGTGGGACAAGGAGCAATGGAAACAAACCTTTGCAGCTTCAGCAACAATATCAGGGAGCTCCATAGCGGTTACATCGTTTAGTGCAGGGAGTGAGTTTGCAACCAAAACAACCTGTGAAACATTCTTATTATAGCTTCTTAATACATGAACTTAGTTGTAAGAAATGATGTCAAGAGCTGCCACAGAGCGGCTGTCCCGCATGAGAACATGAGTGTTTAAGTTGCTAACAAAAGAAAAATATACGGCGCATGACATAAACTTCCATAACAATGAAGATCCATTATAGAGAGATTCAGATAGGAAGGACAAAAACATTTCATATATACTAATTGCCAAGAGTTGGTTCACAATTGACGTTTAGCCAGTAAACTTTGGAGACACCATCAATTGAATGAATCATGAAAGAACAGACAAGCAGGGAAAGAAAACCATATATAAGAACAGTGGAATAATAATTTACACCATTTTGCTAAAACTATGCAGAATCCAACTTACTTCAGTTCCACGTCTTAAAAGCTCCCGCGCCAGGGGTAGCATCCCTAGAACAATATCTGCACCTGAGTTGTCTACGAAGAGTAAAGCTCTCTTATGTGGTTGAGGTTTCTTCTCCCCAGACCCTAACATTCTCTCCTTGAAGACATCAAAATCATCCACCTAAGTAACAAAACCAGAAACTCTCTTGAGAAAATTTCACCTGTCAGTCAATTTGATTCATGTATTGTGCAAATAAAGTATTTTCCCCATTTAAAGATTTTCTTTTTCTCCATTTACCCGCCAAGGTCTTTGCATTTTGTTGCGACTCATTCTATAAATTTCAATAATTGTCCCTTTGTGATAAAGATCCACACAGGCTCTGGATCCCCAGTCAAATATGTTTGCAGCAAGAACACCCTCAATCAGTGTAAGCAATCTTGTCTCCTGCAAGCAAAGAGGGAACAAGACTATACATCACACCCCAACTAATTAAAAGGAATGCAAATACCAAAACAATTTTTTTTCTTCTTTGGGGTGGGGTGTTGTGCAACAGTCAAAAAGTTGTAACTAAAATATTTGACAGAACATAGGGTAAAATCATAGTTACAGAAACCTCGCTCATACTGTCAAGCTCCACCAGTAAGTCAGGTAAGACAGCAAGTGATGCCTCATTTTCCCTGTTACATTTAGAAAGAAAATAAATAACCAATGGATTTAAGGGGAGGGTTGAGGTACTGAGGAGTTAGAATGATGGGCGAATCCACAACCAGTCTGAAGATCTTCATTTCTTTACTTTCGACTTCCTGCTTAATAGCTGAACTACTAAAGCAAATCCTTGATTAAGAGCGAGCACAACACACAAAGATATACATCCACAATGATTAACCAATATTTAACATATTAAAGGAAAATATCACTGACCTACCATAAAATTTTTGGTTAAAAAACAAGTAGACCCCACTGGTTTAAAAATTCATAGAAACCATTTCTGTAATTATGAAATTTGTTGCCAGCAAGCTATATGTGAACATTTCATCATGTTCCCATGACTAGATAACATTCATGGTTTTGCAATTTGCTAGTTGCAATAGGTTACCTCTGCTTTATGCTTCTGTAGCAATCAAGAAAATTGAACTCCCTCAAGCACTCTTCCCTCAATTCCAAAAGATTGGCCAAGCCTAACTTTCCATATGCAGCGGGTTCCTCCATCAACCTATTGAATTGTATATAGATTAGTAAATTAAAAAAGTGCAGAGTCAGAAAGATCCATTCCTCTTTGCTGCTTTCATTATTGTTTGATGAAACAATGGTCCTTGAAAAGGCCCTAACGAACTTTATGAAGGTTTACACTTTTGGCACTTCACCAACAAAAGAAACATGTTTTTGCAGAACATTCAGAAGGTGGAAATTCAGATTAGTGACCAAGTTCAAAGAATCAACCACTTAGGGCTGGAGTTATGTTTGCTTGAGCACAATGATCCTAGAGAACTGCATGACAAGTAATTATAATTGAAATCTTTTACAAGTTTTACAAAAAAACTCAACTAAAAGTTAAAAAGTGATAAAAATTTTGTATTTGCAACAGATTACACTTGGCAGTCAGATCATACAAGACTAGAGGGCTCCAGTTCTGTTGGCGATAGAAGAAAGAATGTGTGAGAAGACATGTGATATGATCTGATGATCATAACTGCTAATATGTTCCTTCACACATGTAGCTTAACACATCCTTAATTTCTATTCTACAGGAAAGAGCATAAACCTATACTAAAATTATGATGTAGGCCATTCAACTTATTACAGATTTTACCAAAACCAAGCTGAGTTCCCTAACTTTAACAAGTAAGGCCATCCAATAAATCAATGAGAGATATTATGTCAGAGTACATTTACCTTGCCAAGTGAGCAGAAAATGCACGTGCAAATGCATCTCCCCTTCTTTTAGCATCATCAGTTCCACCTTCACTTGCTACTGCCTACCATGTTTCACATTAAACTCCTTTAGAGAGTAGATTACAAACTTCCAGCAATGCGGACATGTTAACATTAAATAACATATCCGATCAAATCAATGAGTTCTGTTGAAAAGAGCTTAAATATTAATGTTAAACCCACACCTAAAAGCTTAAGCTTTTAGGAAAGTGGCAAACTTAACATGGTATCAGAGCAAAGATCCAAGGTTCGAACCCTCATGATGCAAATTAAAAAGAAAAAATATTGGCCCACTTGTAAGACAAAAAAAAAAAAAAAAGAGGCTACTTGTAAGGTTTGGCCCACATGTAAGACCCAAAGAGAGGCTGCATGTGAGGTAATGATCCACGTGCAAGAAGCATGTGAGATGTCCTTGCACGTGAGGGGGAGTGTTGAAAAGAGCTTAAATATTAATGTTAAACCCACACCTAAAAGCTTAAGCTTTTAGGAAAGTGGCAAACTTAACAAGTTCAACTAGCAAATAATAAATGATCTGAAAGTTGACCTATCAAGTCCAACTAGCAAATAAAACCAACCCCAGTACAATATAGGATTCCAAGTTTTATTTTGTTCTTCTGATTGACAATCAAAAGAGGCATCAAAAGAGCACATAACAGATGCATTTGAATATGGAATGCTGTCGAAACCAGGGATGTTAACTCTTTAGGCTTCTTCTAGATATCAACTTTTTTACAAACAATTACTACAGAAAAATTCCAATAATGCAATGCTTTAAGCATATATCTTTTTCTACTTGTTGAAAAATGGATCCAATAGAACTTGAAACTTTAAGCTCCCATGCTGTGGAAGGAGAACAGGGTTCTGATTCCGTGTGTCTGTTGAAGATTGAGCTGGTGACTCGTAGGCACTGGGGGTAAGGCAACCCAGGACAGTAAAAATGAAAGCATTTATTTCTTTTACTCTCTCCGAACTCCCGGGAACATTTAGAAATAATGATTTAACTAGCAGATCCTCAACTATTTTGCAATGCTATGGACCTGATTGAAGTGTGTGTGTGTTAGAGAGAGAAAGAGAGGTTTCAGGATGATAATATTTGTTCACCTTATCAACAAGGTCGGGCAAATGCTCTGACAGCACAGTAAACCAATACCTACAGTAATCCACACATGTTGAATAAGCTAACCAAAGCTCATATTTTCAGTTTTTTGATAAAATCGGATATTAGTTATTACCATCCCTCTCATCCAAAATCATAAATAAGCAGTATATTTACAGTAATACTCACTCTAACTCACTGTGATCTGCGAGATCAATGGTGTTTGGCTCATACCTGTAGACATTTCAATATAATGTTATTAAAAGAGAGAGAATACCTACTACCTTAGCAACCCTTGCAATCTAAACATTCAACTATGCCACACAATTAAATGACTTAAAAAATATCATTGTAACAGAGGGAGAGTCGCAAATTTAAGCACATCAGTGAATGATATGCATAACAACTTAAATTATGAACAAGCATTAGGAACCTGTGACTAGACATGAATGATAATATCCATCACCAGAAAAGTGAGGTCATGCCAACAAAAATAAAATCAGATGATTCGGAGTGTAAATTCAATAAGATTGTTGCAAACTAATATTTTAAGTAAAACTGTGAGCAAAACAAATATGCAGTTTCACATACGTTTTTGGGTCGGCCAATAGTGGAAAGACCTCCAAAGTGGGTACAAGATGAAGAACACCAATGTTTAATGCACTTGCATCAGGACGCAAAGTGCCACCTTTGGATAAAGGAACTTCAAAACCTCCAAGTCCAGTGGTTCCAGGAGGAGCCATAGGTACTGGAGCAGTAATCTCAGTTCCCTTCATCACGAATTTTTCCATCCATGAAATCTGGCATTTGAATCAACATGCACTACATAAGACTAAGGAAAAGTCGATAAAAATATTCCTGTGGAAACATGGAGGGTTGATGCTGAAATTCAAAAGCTGTAAAGCACCTTACCAGTGACCTACTATATTAATTAAAACCTTATTTCAAACTATAAAATAAAACCTAGTAGAGGGCCTAATGGTAAATATAAAAGAACATTTTATTATTGTTATTATTTTTTTAACTTCAATATAAATGCTAAAATTAGAGTATATAGAACCACAATTCATAGCACCAAACCATATCTCACATCAATAGATTCCTTCACAGCTTTTATCTAAAGTTCATCTGCAAGAATCAGAATATATGCTCACCTAGCAGCTTCACTGATTTATACTTTAATGATGCTTGGAATACTTAGGATAATAAATATATATTCTTGGATAGAATCATTATCATGGAGTTATTTCAGGACATTTCTTTCTGTGACATACCAAAAGCAACTTAGCACATGATAGTACTTCTATAAATCTGTGTCTCAGAAATAAGGTTATAACATAAAACTTCTATTTATTTACTAAAATAATATGCAGTTTCAACATGTGTATGTCAAGTAGTGATAAAACCATGTGATGTCCAACTTTAACAAAATGAAACTTTATCATTCAACCTGAATGTAAACACAATAAAGGATTTTATATATTATAAGCAAAGAGAGAGAACATATCAAATTAAAAAAGAAAAGCCTTAGACTGATGATGATTTCATCTTTGAAAATATTAACATCTAGGTTGAGGACTAAATGGCCCAAACACAAACACAGTTACCATCATCGAATTGAAGGGAGGGACCTAGAATAAACTATTCAATTTCAGGTGATTTTGCATTCCAGGTATATTTTGCAAACTTAGGACCAACTTGCCTTCTCATTTAAATCCCCAAGTGGTGGACCATGAATCTTTCCACCAGTGTATGGCGCACCCATTGGGAACCTTTCAACTAACTGATGAACCATCAAGTCATCCAGACCATGTTTCTCATAACTCATGAAAGCGCCTAATGCTCCAAGAAAACCTTCATGCCGCAAAAACATTGCTTGTGCCTCTCCTTTTGACCTAAATATTTAATGTGAGACTTCAAAGTGTAAGGAATTAAAAAAATGAAAACAGAATAACGACAAAATTGAAAAAATAAAATAAAATAGAGCAATAACTATGAAAGCATTTTTTATGATGGGCATAACTAGTTTCATTTCACTTTATTAGTTTTAACAAACTACCACTTACCAGAATTGAACAGCAAAGGATATTGTGTCCATGGTATAAGCATGACCCCTTATGAAAAATCCTCCAAAAAAGATACGCTTGAGCCCAAATCGAAGTGCATTCAAGTAAGATATCTGCATGGAAGAAAAGCCAAACTTAAACAAGAAACCTTACTAATTGCCAGGAACATGTAAGTTGTCTACTAATAAGTTGATGCCAAACTACCTCCAAGAGGTAGACTGTACAACTTCAAAATAAATTGATATCACATTCTCACAATATCCCTCTAGAATAATGAAATCAGAAGTTACACATAGACAACAGGACTATCTTCATGGACTCCATTGACCGTTGTACCCCTTTTTTTCCCTTTGTTTCTCATTTGAGAAGTAAGAAGATGGATTGTGATATGACAACATTCAGAAGAACGAAGAGCAAATTTTTCCATGGCCATGATCATGGCTAACATCCTTTAAGATGCTCCAAAATTGATTTGTGACAGCTTTGAGCAAAACACAATCACAGCATTATGGGCATATTCCTATATCACAATGAGATCTTACAGCAACCACTGCCTAGCTTTCCAATACAATAAATAAGAATCAAGCACTTTATACCATATATAGATGTAAGTAGTTAATGCATTGAGCCTCAAGCATGAGTGAGATCAAATTTATACTTGTAGAAGTTTTGTTTGAATATCTGGTTGACAGATAGAGGTAGATGTTACAAACAACTATTCTGACTAAGTAGAAAGTAGAAAGAAAACGTGACTCAGAGTCTGAAAGATAAATCAAAACAAAAGCTTAAAAAAAAAAAAAAAAAAAAACTCTTTAAAATAAATCCAAGCTATAAATTTTTTAAAAAAAAGANAAAACAAAACAAAATCTTAAAAAAAAAAAAAAAAAAAAACTCTTTAAAATAAATCCAAGCTATAAATTTTTTAAACAAAAGACAACATAAAATAAAAAATGGTTTCATACTTCAAATGTTTTATACGAAACACTGTTTATGTTGTACTGTCTATGGTTTGGTTTTCCTGGGAATAATGGATTCCGCAAGTTTGACATATTGCATCAAATACTGTCTTTGTACAACTAACCTGCCCAATGTTATATGAAATCATTCGCAAGAGGGACAGAGAAATATCTTCAGGTCTGTAGTCTTCAAGCTCCTTCTTGTCAGAAATAGCCTTGCCAAAACTAGAAGCAATTGTTGATGCTGAGAGACCAATCTAGCATAATATGGAATAGACTTCTCAGTCATTCTAAAGAATAAAAAATTAAAAAATGATCTAAAATAATCAGTAAAACAAAACAAAATTAGACGTACCTTAGAGTAATCCATGCCACCATAAATGTCTCCAACCAACATGTCTATGGTACTATTATCTCCCCTCTGACTCAGCTCTAACAACTCATCAAAACTGAAATGAGAATAATTAAAAGTCAGACCATTAATAATTTAATAGAGCCCTCAATATAGAAGACCTCAAAAAAAAAAAAAAAAAAAAAAGGCAAATAAAAAGAAGCTGGCCAGAAGATCAAAATAACCTCTTGCACTTTGTTAACAGCCTTCCCAACCCCCAATAGGTGCCACCTCCAACATTTGTTCCGCTGACCCGCTGAAACTTCCCGTCCCCATCAACCTACACCATATTAAAGCATAGATTCTAACCTTATAAGTTTTTACTATACTTGAGTTCAAATGCAAAGAGCAGTTAAAATGAGAGGGATAACATTTTACCTTGATCATGCTAACACCAGATCCAATATTTACAAGAAGATAGGGAAACAAATCATTAGGATCAATCTGCACAAACTCCTTCTGTCCCTCCATATGTGTGAAAGCTTCATGACGAATAGCCTAACCAACATCAGGTTTAAAGAGAGCAACTATTAAACAGAATATCAAATCATTGCTCGAGTTAAAGAGTCGAAATCAAGCATCGAAAGATCATGATCAGAAGTTAGTGATTATATCAACTCATGTATCCCCTCCCACAGCCACCAAACCAAAAAATAAAAAAGAAACTGACATGACATGGAGACAAGTGATAAATCACAATTAACCATACTGAAACCATCCTGTTTTACTGAATTGATGATGAAACATGTCAGGTGCACATAACGAGATGCCATATTATAAATGAGAATCATCAATCCACTTGACTATCAGAACAACTGGAACTAGAATCCAAGTTGAAAGGTTTTAAGACCTTGAGCAAAACCTAGATTCTGAGAAAGGGAAACAGGTGAAAAAGCAATCTAAATATCCTTTTCTTTTAACTTCTTCAGCAATCCACTTTCTAAAACATGAAACTATTACCAAAAAAAAAAAAAAAAAAAAAAAAAAAAAAAAAAAAAAAAAAACAGAAGGGGAAATTTGAATTCATACAGACCTTAAGCAAGAAATTTGCTCCTGCCACAAGACAATCCATTTCATCTTCTTTGTCAAGACTAACTCCGAGCCTTTCTTTGAAGAGATCGGCAAACTTGTATGCCCCACCACCTGTCGCCTTCTCACAACATCAACTCGTTAACAGAAGTATACTGTTGCAGCATATATATCCACACTGACTAGAGAAAGAAGAAAAAGAAAAAGAAAAAAAGATTAATGGTAGGTATAAACACAAAGTTCACCTTAATAATAGCATTGTCATTGTCCGGGGCCTTAGAACTCCAGTGGCGTGAGTCCAATCCTAAGCACACGAGAATATCCAGAATAATTCAGAAAAAATGCAATGTAAATAAAGTATATTTGTTATTACTTGAATGTACTTACAATAAAGCTGCAAATATGATACTTATAAAAGTTTACTACATTCAGCAATAAGTACGAGAAATGAATAAACAAAAAATGAAGAGAAGCATTATGAGCCTGTAAATACCACCACTATGAAGTTGCTTGGAACGTATGAAGTCTAAGCATTCATTAATCTTGGTTGTCTCAAACTTCACAAAATGAAGCCTTCCACCAAGAATAGGGTAGCTTCTCCTGTTACCGTTAGAAATACCCAATCTCTCCTTGACAGTCTTCTTTCTCTTATCATCAATTGGTCGGTCCTCATGCCTTGAAAAATATACCAACTTGATGAGAGACCCTGTTAAAAAATCATAAATTCAAGTTTTATCCGTTGATGAATGAAAATTGAAAAATGTGATTATAAATAGCGTTTTAGAGAAAAAAGTGAAAAAGAGAGATTTCAAGCAGCAACTGGTTATTTCTAGTTAACCATTATGGCTGTCAACCTAAATGATGCTGAATTGAAGGTTATCTCTCACACCATCCCAAAATAGAGCATGATATTGCATTTATTTGACACAGTCAGGTGCATAATTTTTTTAAAGAATACCATAACTTCCATACCACAGTAAACACACTAAAACTTAAAATTGATATAGAACGAAAATCTCATGTAAGGTAATACTGATCAAATTCCCATTTGAATTTTTATATAATACACTACTAACTGCAGGGTACATCAATTATTCACTTCACAAATGGAAAACTTCCTCATTCCCCAACAGTCAAAGAAAATTAAAATGTAAGAATCGGAAAGTGAAAAAGTTAACAGAAAAAAAAAAAAAAGAAAAAAAAAAAGAAAGCGCGCAAGACATTAGAATATGAAGCATACCAAAAACCAGATTATAATGGAGCCATTGTGAAACGTAAAACAGAATCATTTACTGCCAGGTAGAGAAATCAGAAGAGAAGAAAAAAAAAGGTGAAGGGTTGAAAGTGTAAGTCAGGATACCTCCAATATCAAGAGCCAAATGAGAGATATCATCAGATTGATTAGGCAACAAAATAGTGGGATCTTTCTCTTCAAAATTGCCTTGAATAGCAGCCTTGCTGAGGTCCAGCTGAGGCCTGGAACCAGAGCGATGAATAGAGGACATTTCTCTCTCACCCTGGTTTGGAGTACCCTCTTCTCTTACCAAAACAACTCCCTTGTCTTTAGCTTTGGTATTCAAGTCCTCCCCACATTTGTTATATTCTTGGTTAATTACTGTACCGTCAATTTCAAGAACTGGGTTTTGGTCCTCTGTTAGACCAGACATCATTCCTAAAATTCTCACCAGCCGCCAACCCACAAACCTCCCAACCGTTCGTTTGGTCAGACTCTTATTTGTCAATTGTCCTATCTATCCCCTAATTTTTTTTAGACATAGACAAGGGGTTAAATTAAGGGATTTTTAAATTTACAAAATCAAATATTAAAGAAGATAATCAGAAGGGATCTTATAACAGAAATTTAATGCGAGAAGCTCAACTAGAAAAGGCGACACGTTCAATAGTTGAAGAAGTAAAAAAGTCAATTTTTGCTGGTCCAAAAGATGTTATTTTGACTCTAGGATATCATCCAACCCAGATGCGATGATATCAGTAAGAAGAATTAAAAAGTATAGATGTGGATTAGGTGAGAACCACGAACTCGATAATCTAAACCAAGCAATAAAAACGGCGCGACAAATGCAGACCTTAATTCTCCATGATGACGACGATGATCATGGTCTTGATCATGATTATGAGTGGCTTGGATTGGTTTGGTGAACTGAAGGCACAGAGGAGGATTGGCCAAACCAATGATACAAACCACCCCAGACAATCAACACTCTCTTCTGCAACTACCGCTACTCGACCGATAATCGAACTATAAGCACTTTGGTCCCGAAAGATAAACACGTAGTCGCGTCAACAGCGCGTGATGTCTAAACCCCACCGATCTTTTTTACACGCGTCATGTAGCTTTGTTCGTTTGTTTTTGGCGCCAAATATCTTATTCTGAATGGCAAAACATCTTCACTTCCAAGGCATACTATGTCATCAAGATTAACACAAAAATTTTCATGGATTTACAATTTAGAGGAACTTAGATGCTCGTGCTCGTCGCCTCGGTGTTACTTAATGAGGTTGAATGTTGAGAGGTCCCATTACAGGTCAAATCTTTGTCCAGTAATTGATATAGCATCCCCACAACGTGGATGAATAATGAGCCCCCTTATGCCATGCTACCGTCTATTTACTCTGCAACCATATGGATCACAGCTCCACTAAATCTTCGTTAAATGAAACATTATCAAACAGGCTACACGATTGTCACCACATACACATGTATAAGGCAATCGTTTGATTGTTTTACTCGTGTACCACCTCTTAATTCCTCACCACCTGCTTGATAAAGACTACATTCTGAAAAGGCTGCTGTAATTGATAAATAGATCTCAATTGGCAAACAAATGTTCTCATCGCAGCATTCTCAATTATATCTTGTCATTATTGCAGCATTATTTGTTCGATGAAAGAAAGAATGTAACACCGTAACTAATTCAATTAATCAGTACCATAAAAGTCACCGATAACGTAAAATTGGGGCCTTGCGTAGAGCCGTTAAAAACTGTTCGGGACAGTTCATCTACACAACATGCACATTTAACGGCCTTTTATTCATAAAGATGGTTTTAACTAATAACAAATATCATTACAAACATTGCCAAGTAACCACTATGATTAGTAGTGTCTTCCTCCTGGTCCGACCTCCGTTCTACATTTTGTTCATAAAAGGATTCCAAAATACTCCAACATTACAGCAAGGGAACCCACAGATATCCACCATTACATGACCATAAGCAGAGATTTAACATTCGGAGTTGGACATTTTCATAAACATAGACATGATTCAGACATCAGCAGCCTTCTCGACCGATGCCGCCTCTGAACTGGGACTTGATTTGGCACGTTTAGCTTCATAATCTTTTACAGCTGCCTTGATAGCATCTTCGGCAAGCATGCTACAGTGAAGCTTAACTGGTGGTAGAGATAGATGTTTTGCAATTTCCCTGCAACACACAGGCAGCGGAGTTAAGAAATGATTAAAAAAAAAAAAATCTTCAGTTCGCAGAATTTGAGCAGCACTACAAATTTAAGTCTTACGTCACAAAATGGAAGGCACATTTAGAATAGTTAGAAAGTTAGATTTTATTTTCTGTAAAATGGTCATTCAATTGTGCCATTGAGAAGGCCGTTCCTTTCCCTTGGGCCAGAATTGGTAATACCATTTCAATTCAATTGGTGCAACCATGATGGAACATTTTAGGAAAGAGTGCCTTAAATTTCTAATGGAAATTTTGTTCTTTTTTTCCCTCGATTCCTTCCACCACAAAGTTTCACCTTACCGCCATGAAACTTCCACAATAGATTTTTATCATGCAAAATCTACAGGCATATGGAACACAAAAATATTCCCATCCCCAACAAGAATATTGGAGAAGAGATCCAAGAGGAAAACTAAAAAGTCATGTCTGTTACGGCATAATATAGATGTTCTTCCACTAATTCTAAAATGAACCGAATTTGAAAGGAGTCTCAAGCAATCCATACCAATGGGAGGCATCAAAACCCATTTGCATGTGTTTGAAGCATATCCCAATAACAGGGCTAGAATCTAAATATCATACATTTAAACCTAATTAGACGATATTTAGACAACAGAAGAGTCTGGTCGGTAAAGAAACTGAAAGAATGGGTGGATAAAGGATTATAACCACAGTATTTCAAAATATAAACTAGGAAAAAAATTATGGAACAACCAGTTCTCATCACAATAACATGCCAATCATAGCCAACAAGATTATTACATAGTTAATAGGTGCTGATATAAAATAACTCCCAGACCAAACAACGTCAAAGCAAGCAATTGAATTAACATTAAAGAGTAATCAGATTTATATTTGGGATAAGTCACAGAACTTACGTGTTCTTAATGGACAGGACTTCCTGCATTTGCTTCCCCTTCACCCATTCAGTAGCTGAAACATGGGAAACACAGCAATTACTAAAAAATCCTAGAAACTGGGCAGTCATTCAAGTACCAAAATCATATACCATACCCAGCTACCTGTTACAACACATATATAAGCCTAGTTAACAAATTTATCACAGGTCAGGCAGATAATCACCTTTATAGACCACAAAAAAGTATCATTCCATCTCTCCCCATAGATATGAGGGTTAATAGCAATAATGACCAAAGTTGAGGTGTTTCTTTTGATTTTTAGCAAATCAATGTTTTCTTCAATTAAAAAAATACCTTTCCAAATGAGTTGCTAGATGCGCGTAATTGACAAGTAGCACTCAACATTGCTGTCCCACGAGCTGCGATACCTCTAATTAGGTGTGTTTTTTCATGTGCGTCTAACAACAACTAGGCCAGCCAAGAAATTAAGGTTTACAAAATTTTAAAAAAACGCCTCCAATTTTTATTTTTTTTCACATTTCTGTAGATATAATCTAGGGGAAGACATCTTTAGACGAATACTTGTTTGCACTTAGCAAAAAGGTAAAATTAATATAAACGAGTCTTACGAGCTGTAACAATGGCAAATTCAAAGAGGGAATTTTCAGCACGTATCAAAATCCAGAACCAGAAATAAATCTAAACAAGAATGAGCTCTGAGCACCTTGAACCCTTATACTCAATAATCATAATAAATAAATAAATAAAGGATGGAAAATTATAATGAAACCAGAAAAAAAAATAAAACGACCAAAACTCTAGAATTCCATACCAACAGACGATGAAGCAATAGCAGACCCACAACCAAAGGTCTTGAAACGCGCGTCGACGATCTGACCAGTCTTTTCGTCGACCTTGATCTGCAGCTTCATCACATCGCCACAAGCCGGCGCCCCCACAAGGCCGGTGCCGACATCCGGATCGCTCTTATCAAAAGAACCCACGTTCCGCGGATTGTTGTAGTGATCAATCACGTTCTCATGATAGAATCGTGGCAGCGCCACCTGGGGGGGCCGCGACACCGCCTGAGCCTTCCCCGTCGCTAGCCCTAGCAACCTCTTTGATGCGAGCCTCAGCATTTTGCGCAGCTCACTCAAGATTTCGGATTCCCTCTTCTATTCTAATAAGAGATATTGGGGCTTTTAAGGGTTTGTTTTCGCGACACGTGGATGGCAACGATGGTTCTAGATAAAGATTAAAAGCTATATGCACCTTTGATTAGACAAGTGTTGGATTCTGATTCCGAGAATACTGGACATGTGGGTTTTGTAGATAGATCTTGCATATATCCTCGTTCTTGCCACGTCGGTTCAAAATCATTTCTCGTCTTAGTGATCCACTGAAGTGGGCCTATTTTGGTATTCCGATCCACTTGAGGTGGGCTTCAGAGAAGACTTAGTGGGGACCGACCACTTGGGCCTGGAAACCTTGTGACGGATCATGTCTTGTTTATGTTCTTGGACTTGGCTCCGTTATCGTTGAAATTTTAGTTTGTTCATGAAAATGTGGTGTTTTTGTTTCTTTTCTTTTTTCGATTAAGCGGCTTAGGTATGCGTATGGATTTTTTTTTTTTAATCCATGCGTAATGGTTTGAATAAGAAAACGAGTCACAATACTATTCAATTTGAACCATGTGATGAAGGCGATAGCCTCTCACAATCTATTCACTACATCAATCAATGTTGGATAAATCTCATCTGAATTCGAATTGACAATATATACTAATAATCTTTACAATGGGATACAACAATTCTCCATACCTGAAAAGCAAGTTTCTTTTGACTGTATGAAAAGATAATGGAAAGGAAAGCAATATGTTTTATCTTCTTTATTGTCTTTTATCCGATACTGGGTGTACTCCCTAAATAATTGAAGATTCTTTCCTTTTCGGTATCCATTATTTGCATTGCCCTGGTCGATTATATAGACCAAACTGGTTTGTGGAGTGGACCTGCTCGCAGTAAGAATATTAAAAAACAGTTCCCTTAATCGCTTTTGGGTTTGGTACAGCATATGATGAGTATGATCAAGAGTTTAAGTAAGCGTTTGTAAATTGTAATCATCAACACCATGTCCGTGATCATTTAGTTCAACTAAATTGAAACGGCACTGCCGTCTGATATATGAAAACAACAATGGAGATAACTGGTTAATAAAACACAAGTTTACACAGATGAATATATTACTGTATATTAATCAATATATTTCAATAAGCTCTCATTATCGATCACAATCAAGAGTATTTGACACGAAATACAAAAGAGACTTCATATTAAAGCGCAAAAGGGATACTTGAGAAAAGGAAATTAAAAATATCGTTTCGATACAGCTAGAGCTTATGATTGTGGACACGTTCTCGCAAGATGACAAGCTTCATGAACTGAGACTGATGTGATATGATATACAATGAAAGGCATTTGGCAGCCATACCTATAGCTTTTGCATTATTGGAGAAGTTGCAGCCGCGTCAAGCCAAGCTTTACATGGCATGTTTACATCACCGCCTAGTAATCGTATTATAATAGTAGTTGACCCTCAGCAATCGCTGTTGGTAGCTCATTTTCATATCCTCCTATCAGACAAATCTTAGACAAGTTGCTTCACATCAATCAAGATGCTTGTTTAACGATAACTAGATTAAAATTATTACAAGTTAATCGATGACCATAAGGATCTCAATATATACCACAATTATTGACTTAAATTATCTAACGAACACAGTAACTTCTCACTATTCGTAGACTGATGGTTAAGACAAGTGACTGAAACGAACTCTCGGCGGAGTACACTGTGAAAGGTTGCAAATTGCAACATGGGTTGTCTTTTTTTGTGAAAACAACCTCGTTTGGTGACAGCTTTCAACACCATAGCTAGCTCTTTCACGTCTCCTCTTTTATTTTATTTGCAATTTGTTTTACTCGCCCTAATGTTTGAGAACAAATCAATTGCTCTAATTGGCACAAGAATTCGACGACCCAAAATTGAGCTAAGAATATAAATGAGAGAGCAAGTGAAGATTAGGTAGGTCAGCGCCATCAGCTTAATCATCATTAATATTCCTATTTCAATCTTTATATTTTGTTTCTACCGATTACTATTATCATTAGGGATCTTCTTTGATATTTATTTCTATTCATGTAAGGTTGATGATTTTGATTATTAACGAATGGCTTCCTGGTAGAGCATGTGCTCATATATCCAACTTAAAACGTTCCATGCATGTTCATGTTCAATGTAAATTAATTAAACTAAAGAAAATGCCTAATGATAGATACATATAAACATCTGACTTGATCTAAGTATAATGTTGTTGAAACTATCACAAAGAGACATTCATGCATATGTTCTTATATTAACTTATTGACATGAAAGTTCTCGAAGTTAATTTCATATTTGAACGAACTCAGCTTGATATATAGTTAGACTTAAATATAAATAACTATTATTTCGGTTTGAAAGCTACAGTAAGGTATGATCAGCTTTCCAGAAACTAGATGGGTTCCACAAAGCTTAATATACCTAACCATTCACCTAACTTGCTTCACCAAAGTTTCCGGTGACTCAAAGCTTTTGGAACTTAATGCAACCCCCAAACACATTCATACAAACAAATGAGTAATTAATTGACAACCATACCTTACCTTAGCATGCAATTTGTGCAACAATTCAATATATCTAAATATATACTTGAAGTAGAAAATGATGAAGCATAAATCCTACTGTAAAATTCAGATAATTGCCTGTGCGTGTGACGCATGGATTTGGGAAATTAACCGAAATAGCCCACATTGAGGGGGTCTTTGAAAAATAACCAACATCGTCGATTCATTTGATTTATCTACCTACTTCTAATGCTATGACGAAAATACACTCACCTTCAACCTCTCTCATATTGAAACTTAAGTAATCTATCGTCTCCTCTCAAACCCAAACCTACCGGAATCCCTTCACTCCACCACCCCTGTGCTCCAACAATTGACCAAATCGAAGAACAAACTCTTCATACTTCATGTTTTTCTTTTGATTTGATTTATACAAAAAAATTTTCTGTGCGCCTACCCCATCCTTCTCTTCTAAGTATTTCTGATTAAAAAACCCACTGATTCAAATGATTTTGAGTTTGTGATGCGATTGTGATGCTTACTAATGGGTATTTAGAGTTATCATATGATTGCGAATGAGAGTTGTGTTGGGTTTGGAGTCCCCCAATTTTGGGGGTTTTGCAATTTTTTTGAATTTTAGACCATTAACTGTTATCAATCTTTGATGGTCTAGCGGTCCTTGACGGTCCTTCAACGGTCTTGATGGTACTTCAATGGTCTTGATGGTCTTTAGCTTAAGTTATTGATGGTCCTTCAACGGTCTTGACGGTCCTTAGCGTAACTTATTGACGGTTCTTCAATGATCTTGACGGTCCTTAGCATAAGTTGAGTGTAAGTTTATGTGAAGGAGTTGAAGGTGAGGGGTCATTGAGTTGAATTTGGTTAGATAAATTATGGAAAATCTAGGGTTTAGTTATTTTTTTAAGACCCCCCTTAATTTGGACTATTTCGATTAATTTCCCAGTGGATTTGCCGAAATTGTATCTTTGCCAGAAGGAGGTAATTGTAAAGGGTGTTTATATATGTCTTTATCAATAAGGTTGGTTGTATATCCTCTGCGCATTCCTCTTATTCTCTGTCTTACATCAATGTTTCTTAAGTGAGTTCTAAAGACTGTAAAACTCAGATAATCACTCTTCCAAGTATTTAAATATATCTTTATGATTAATCAATTATTTAGATAAATAACTTTTCTATTGGTAGTCAAACAACTCAAATCCAAGGGAACCAAATCAATAATATATACTAGGTAGGATTACTGTCACCGAATTTTGATTAGTTTAAAAATTTCGGAAGATCAGTAGAGGTGGACCAATTAAAGACAATAATTGTGAGTCGTTCATCCATCTAATCAACAATACTTGCACACGTTTATATCAATAAATGAATATGGATTTATCACAGAGGAAAAGTTTCATTTCTCTTTGAGCATGCATCTATAATTAACTTAATTAATTATATGACGATAAGATCACTAACCTATTAGCTGATCGTCAAAGTATCTGGCTAAATTAATGATAATGCTCAATGTTGGAGTATAGCATCACAAGTTGATCAAATGGAGCTAAAATCTGTAACTGAAAAGCTGAAACATAATTGTAAAGAAA
>JANKKB010029697.1:0-28337 GCA_026225775.1 Bursera palmeri | reverse complement strand
GTGTAATTGTATTGACATGGATATACAAAATTAATAAGACGTGAGGTTATTCAGCATTCTCAACTATATTCAATTATGAGATTTGGATAAAAAGAAAAGATCCACCCAATGTAGATAAATTGTAAATTTTAAAGAATTATATTGTATGGATAATGGAACATAAATGGCGTAGAACAAAAAGTTTCTCTAGGAAACCCCAAAAAATTTAGAATCTTCTAAAATTCACTAGTTGCTCAATTCATTAGACACCACCATGTCCATTCAGCATCTATCATATGCATATTCAGAAACAATTTCCAGTCAAAACCCGCAAAATATATTGTTTAGTCTTTTTGACCCAAAACAGAAATATACACAACAAGAAATCGTAATTAAAAGGAAAAGAATACGGTTCTATGTAAATTAAACAGGCAGAAAACTCGTCTCTTTCTTTAACAGTTAATTACCAGCACAAAGATCCAACAACAACGATAATCAAGCTTTCTCTGTTCTTATGCTTTTTCAGAAACAATACTGATACAGAAGAGGAACATTCTGCACCATGGCATAAACAAAACATGATTGCTTTTACATATGCCATTGGTTTTGCTGACCATTTTTAACATGTTACTAGCATGATTTCACCGATTAACAAGATGATGTAATAGGCAAGCTATGGGAGAATAACAATTTCATTAAAAAAAAAAAGATAAAAAAATTTATGTCTTCACACCTCGAAAAAAAGAACGCCAAGACTGTAGATATTTGAAGACATAGTGCAGATTCCCTCACTGAGCTCCTCAGGACTTGCATACCATTTTGCTTCCAACTGCTCACTAAGGGAAGTTAACTGTTGTTGCACTGTATTAAACACAACAGGGCTGCTGGACTTGTTCTGAGTTCCATATCCTATATTTGTGTTATGGTCATTAGTATCAATAGAAGAATATATGCTCGCTTTATTAATGTCACTCTCATTAGCTGTATTAACTTTAATGTCAGATCTAGTCGAGAATAGAGGCCAAAGTCTGCTAATATTCATGTTATTGTTGAATTTTTGCTTCTTTGCACATATAGCTCCAGTGGATAATACTTCCCGCTCTGCTGGTCTTCTCCTTTGCAGATATTTCTGTGAATGATGAATATCTTGTTTTATAACACTCTCTAAATTTTCTTTTGGGCTGGTCAATCCAAGGTACTTAACCTGATTTGATTGCAATAACTTGAAAGAAGACTGCCGTAATTCAAGCAAGGTAACACCTTGAGAGTGAAAATAATCCAAAAGATCCACAATCTGTCTAAATATATACAAACTTTCATTCTTTTTCACTTGAAGACCCCTAGATTTCAGCCATTCCCTCAAGCTCACTCCATAATCAGAACTATCAGGCCTAGGCCCAGCCATCCTACCGGAAGAAGGCACACCAAACTTAGCATCTGAGTTCAGTGAAGCATTAGAAGTCACCATAGCATCAATGACAGCTGTTGGTGAAACAGTAGAAGCCACTGTAACAGCTCCAGCAGCTATTTTTGAAGCATTAGAATGAATTTTAGTACCAACATCTGCCTTCACATTGTTCAGATCTCTAGGCTCTTTAACTACATCATGAGGTGGACCACGACATACTATCCCCTTTCCCTTCAATGTCGTCTTCACAAAAAACTCAGGAAACCCTGACTTTGATAAAATCTTTGTCCGAATACTTCCATGAGATAACGTATCAGTCAGAACCCCATTAGTTTCAGCATTTGACAACTGTTCCAAGACCGCATTGTGATCATCATTCAGTGGCTTTTGAGTCAAAAACTCATGGAGAGATGTGTCACCCACGCCCTCCCATCCACTCAACATAGTCTGACCATTTTCCCTATCACCAAGTGAACTCCCACTTCCTGATCCACTTGCCAGCTGATAACGCCTAGTATGCCTGGTCTGCATTCTTTCTTTACCGCTTGATGTACCAACAACTGAGTTTGAACTATTGTATTTTTCCACAGTTAACTCTTCAACCATGACACCTCTATCATCCACGTTGTTAGCGCTAGCACAGGGGTGTTCCAATGCAGCCATAGGACATGCCATCCTATTTACGTTCTTGCCTTCTAACATATCAGCAAGTATATGAAATGAGCTATCAGGAGAATTGCCTTCGGGTATGGCCATATCTCTAGATTCCAACTTATTCCAGCTTTCAGGTTTCAGCGAATACTCATTCTCTTTATTCCGGCGGTGAGCACCATCGGCTTCATCAACTGAAGCCACTTCATCTCCCAGTCCTTCGTCCATACCATCCATACAAACTTCATTAATTCATATGTTCGACTATTACTGTAAATTGGATTAGTTTCAGTTAGAAACCACAAGAACCATTCACACTAAAACGCATTTATGTATTATTCATTTCATCCCAATGAAAAAACAAAACAAAACAAAAACAGATGAACATATGAAACGATACTAGCAATTTCTAGTATAGAAAATTAGCAATAAATTCTTCATTTTTTTCATTAAAAAATAAAAAATAAAAACACAAAAACAAAAGCATCCAAAACTTTATCCGTAAACATTGTTAAGAAAACAGAAACGAACATCGAATATTATCAAATTCACGAAAATTCTGAAACACGCCCAGAATAAAAAGTTTCCAGAAAGCAAAATTAAGAGTTCTCTTTTGAACCCAGACCCTCCACTCCAAACAAAGTTTACTACTCACCCAATTGAGTCCGAAACAACACAACAATAACAAAAATTCCATTCGCTTTATTTCCTTCCATTTTCCGAAAAACAAAACAGGAAGTAAATTAAAGAAATTAAATGCAAAAACACAACGTACCCTTTTAAGGGACGACCAAGCACTGTAGCGTAATGCACCTGCAGTGGAAAATTCGAGGGGTAAACGGAAAATTTCTCTGCCCAGTAAAAGCCCTAGAAACCCCTGAATAAGAAAGTTTAAATAGAAGAGAAACAGTTGTTTGCCTGAAATGGAGAAAAAAAAAATCTTCACACGATAAATAAATAATTTATGCGTCAATTTTTTAAAGTTTGAGATTTTTTTTGGGTATCCTGATGTTTGTTAGTCCTCTGTTTGTGTTTGAGTGAATTTAAATACCTTTTGGTTTGATAACCAGATCTATCCTCAGAAATGTGGGAAAATAGCAGCCAGTAATTATTTTATAGGATATGATTTTGATTTTATGTTATTTACTAGAATGCCATGACTGGGTCAGTGGTGGTCAGCTTTGCAGAGTTTAAGCATTAACGTTTCATTTGATTATTTTTAAAGGTTTGTTTGTGGCCTGTGCAAGTGACAGATAAACTCGGGTCATGTCAATAATAAACAGGATTGGTTCGAGTCAGTGTTCACTCGGTGGTTGATCGTCAATGTAAAATAAATAAATAAAAAAACGTCGTTATCCATTTCAATAGAACTAACTGAACAATCAAGTGGCGATGAACGGTCCACGTCGGTCCATCACAGCGTCCTGCACGCGCAAAACAGCAGGTGATCATGTTCATCATCACATGGCCAGTCATGGGACCAGAGCTTTTGATTAGTGTCCAAAACCGTCTGGATAACTTGCCGCCGCGTCATAGCACCCAAACCCAATTGCGTCTGCGCTTCGACCCACATAGCCACCTGCTACCGATAGCGGCTAGCCCATACCAATGCCTCACTGCTAAATTTTATATACCACAAATTGCTGTTCAGGTAGAGGAAGAGAGATGAAAAAGGACACGTGCTGAAAATCGAGTGGTTTGTAGAAATGACCTAAACTTCACAGTGCAAGTAGCCGAATCTGAAGAGCACATCCCTTTAATTTTCCAATTCTCACAACATTTAAAATTAAACTGAAGCTATAGCAAAGGTATTGTACCAGGATATCACAGTTATGGGCTCTTGAAGAGTACCCATCATCATGAATTTACAGTAACAATGTATGGAGTTGTATGCTAGCTGCGTTAGAACTTGTTAACAAATTATAAATTAAGCTTCACAATTCAAATTGCTGGAATGAAAATTTTAACAACACTTTTCCCATCACTCATTACTTGTTTTACTGATACTTGTTCACAACTTTTGATTTAGGTACGATAATAAGAAATAAATTATTAATACAGTAAATAAAATATGATCAAAAAATACATAAGAGAGTCTTCCTAGCATTTTTTCATCCCCGAATAATCAAAAAAAAAAAAAATAATAGAAGTTAGGAAAATATTTATGTAATTGGCCAGGTATTTACGGGTCTCTTCGGCACAGGTTGAAGGAAAGTTAATGGTTTTGGGTTTGAAGGGTTTGTTTTTGGGTGCTACCATGGCCGATGGTGAGGAAGAAAGAGACTGAAATTTATTCTTAATTTAATTTTTTACTTCGTAAAAATCTTATTAGATTTATATTTTACACTTTTGACTTATTTTTCAAAGTCGGGTGACGTCCTATATAGGGATGATTTTGTTATTTCCAAAATAACAGGGACGATATTTAATAATCCAAGTAATTCAAACCACGCCAAAGCATCTAGAGAAGAAAGGGGCTATTATGTCTTAATCACATTATAAGCAAAATATCAGGTAATATGGTATGTATCGGAGAACATGTAAACTACTTTAGCAAGGAAAAGGAGAGTGCATCCAACCATGTACAGTCAAACCTGCAAGTAAAGGGGTCAGAATTTCGAAATATAAACGAACATCTACAAAGATCCTATCCTCTTGAACACTAGCTTAAGCAATAACTTCTCACAACAAGCATCCTGCATCCAGTTTAAGATAAGAACAAAAGATCCTCTTTCATCTGGTATATCTCAAATAACAGCTTAGAGTGCTTAAAAGCTATTTTTTTGCAGTCATCAAGACTTTTTCGTCATCTTGCAGCAGCTGCAGAACAGATTTTGTCGGCTTCCCTTCTAGATCCCCATCTAAAAGAAACTCACCCAAAGTGTTAGCCCTGCAGCCAGTTGAACGAATATTAAATCCAAAAGAATTTGAAGAACATAAGTTGATTGGCACAAATTAATGTAGCTGCTTTATACACACACACACACATAAAGGTCTCTCAAAGGACATGACCTAAAAATCCGACAAGCTGGCATCTGATCAATCAAAACTAACGCCAAGAAATTGAAATAATATTCAATTTCTACCACTTAGGTACATTATTAAAATTTTAATCATTTTACCTGTTCATGAACCTTTTATTTTCTAGTATAGGTAGGTTTTCATAACTTACTGATAAATGGAAAAGAAAATAACATAAAAATATTTCCAACTCTAGCTTAGACCAAATGTGTACATTAGAAGCACCAAAAAAATCTGCCAGAACCAAGTTAACATGGATCAGACTCAGAAGGAGGTAGTATTAGAGGCCAAGTGGTCAACAACTAGTTGTCATGTAAGAAACAGATACACAAGAAAGAAAGTGAATCAGAATGAATTATTACAATCAATGACAATATCACATTTAGAAAAACTAAAAGAAGAAAGAGCAGCAATGAGAATGAAACTGATTGTTTCATCATACCTAAGTGCATCAAAACGGCCGAGTCCTTGATTGGGAAGATAACAAACTACTTGATGATTTCTTCGCTGTCTATAGAGAGAACAAACAGCACCCAGGTACAGTTCATTATCTTTATCAAATGCAGCGAGCATGTCTGCTTCAGACTCCTATTTTTTATCATCTTGGTTCTTTATCAGATGACAAACGTCGTCAAAGTTAATATCAAGATCAGAGGAAACAGAACTTGAGCTGGAACTGTCCTCTATGTCATGAAAAGCTGGCAAATCCAATGAAAGTCCTTCTTTAAGAATTTGGGTTCGTTCCCCTATCTTCTCTCCACATCGTCTCAAAATCACTGGCTCCTGGCTGGATGGGGTGCAAAACTTACTTTCGTTGTTACTTTTAGGAGAAACAGCAACTTTTGTGGAATGATTGTTGGAAAAACAATCATAATCAGCAGTTGGAGAATTGTCAACAACATTCTTAACATCATCACCATAATCACAACTCTTCTTGCTCTCACTTCCATTCTTTAATGAATTTAACTTTCTTTTGAGAGTTCCCATCTCACTTTGCCCAGCTGTGAGACCTGACCAAGCACTGTTTGGAACTCTAGAAGAAGTCATTTTATTTCCAGTCAAAAATTTTTCTCTAGTATAACCATCGTCACCGTCAATGATTTCAACAACTCTTCTAGATGGAGGCTTCTCACCATCTGCTATGGAGAATATGAAACCCAGATGAGTGACAAAAGTATTTTCCAAAGGAAGATAGGAGAAAGGGCATTATCAGATTTGGAATTTATTTAAAAGAAAATTGCAATAGTAACTGTTTAAATATTCATAATTAGTCATTAAAAATAGATGCAATCCCAAGTCTTTGTTAAAATCCAAAATTACAGAGAACTAAATTGAAGACTAGAGCCCAATCTTTGCAATTAAAATCAACATTAACTTTATAATCCTATGCGTTAATTTATGGTATACATACTGAACACGTAAACATGAGCCATTTTTGCTTTTACTCCATCTTCATATTCGAAGGAGTAGCTGGAAAATAAACTGCAACGGTAATTCTATATAACCACCCTTATCAAACAACCTAATCAGCACAATAAATCAGAACAAAAGTTTGGGGCATAAGCAGAACAAATGTTCATGTGAGAGATTCTTGCACAAAAAGTTGCAACAAATAAAGTTGATACAAAAAAGATTTCTACCATGGTATACTAGTTGCCTCCTTGGACCAGCCTCCAGCCTCTATAAGGGCCGCAAAGCCCTCAACTCAAGCACACTTTTGTTCCCATTCTTAGGTGTTCAAGTAATTCTCTAAAGTTTTGTTCCAAATCAAGTGTTCAACAACAGTTTTACTTAAATTTTCCTGGACAATATTCAACATGTACCAATAATCTCATAAATGGACTTTTACACTATCACAAAACCAAAGTATAAATGGACATAAATAAGTAAATAAACAAACAAAGTTCAAACAGTTCGATAGAAAAATAAAAAATACCATTACCACCAGAAGAGCGACCGCCATCTGCCTGCCCATTTTCCACTTCAACATCATTGCTATTTTCAGCAGAAACCTTAACATTCTGCTCCACACTCAACAGCTTCGTACCTTCCTCCAACTTCAAAATCCGGGACTCCAACTGCTCATACTTTCTCTTCCAAATCTCTACCTCGCTCTCAACCTCTCCCTCTTTGTCATGAAAACTTTTCTTACCTTGAGAAAGCTGAGAAGTCAGCTGTTGCAGTTCCCAACAGCCGCTCTGGTACTTCTTCAACTTTTCTTCAAGCGCAAGTTTCTCCACGCCCACGGACTCCAGTTTCTCCATCAGCTGCTCGTTTTCTTTTTCTGTTCTTTCCATTTCTTGCCTCAGTTTGGCTTCTCTTGCCATCAAAATCGACTCCACCTTCGCGAAATCCGAATCGCGGAAACTGAATCTCAACAGCCAAATCAAGTCGTGAAGTGATCCGTTTTCAGCATCGAATTCACAACCGGTTTCTAAATCAACAAATTTATCAAATGTAACGGCCATGTTTTCTCTCTTTACTTATTTGGCATTCCAGCAGTTGAGCAACCAATAATCCGATCCTGAAGAAAACACACGAAAACAGCACTGATGTTTGCTACTGAACGAAGTAAAAGACTGATGAGGGAGGAGGAATTTCTAAAATGACCATTTTTCTATGTAAATATTTTACGAAAATAACCCCTGAGAACTTAAAACGGCAAAACTAACCACTTTGTACCCACCATATTTTCCCAAACAGAAAAAGATTAACCCTATTATTGCTCACAAAACCACCAGAAGTTACAAACAGACTCTCAGAGTCATTTCATAGAACACCTTGCATACACCATAACAATCTCTTCACTGTAACGAAAACTAAGAACTGACCTGACGCTGCTGGCTTCTTTCTCTTGCTTTTTTTCTTTTTTAGTGTCTTTAAATGGAAAATATGGGATGTTGACTAGGGTAAAGTATGGGTAGTTGTATTGGGGTTTAGGGCTTGTGCACAAAAGTCCGACTGGAGGAGAATTTGTGAGGGAATAAGAATAGTAAGTTTGAAGTTCAAAAGACTTCGGCTGGAAAGTTTAAGCGCCAGTCTGCCCATGACAAGGAAAGTGCGGAGAAAAGTGTTAAAAATAGTGAAAAGGATAGGACTGATTTGAACTTTATGCAAAAGCATATTAAAAGGGAATATAACTTTAACCCCCCGATAGATTTTGACAAAAGACTTCGCTATGACATTTTGTTAAACTAATATTTATCCTCCAAGATTTTTAACAGACGTTATAAAATTTAACAGATATATAATTAAAAAATTAAATAACATAAATACCCTTCTTCTTCTTTCTAAACAAAAATTCTGCCACGGTTAGCACCAAAAAATCTCCCTTCCTCTTCTCTCTTCCCTTCATCGTCAAGTGAGAAGCCGAAAGTGTTGATACTTGATCACGAAGCAGTGGGAGGATTTGTAACACATTGTGGGTGGAATTCAACTCTTGAAGGAGTGACTGCCGGTTTGCCAGTGTGTGGGGGCAGTTTGTGCAGGCTGAGTGGATGTTTGTGGCGTGGGCAAGATGGGTGGGCTGTGTGGGCAAAGGGATGTGGCAAGTGGGCACAAGCAGTGGAATAGTGTGAGGAAGGAGTTGGTTTGGGAAAAAAGACAAACAGGTGTTGTGCTACCAAACGTGAATAAACAAACCCCAAATTACAAGTCACAGCTTCCACAATTACAATCAAACCGCACTTCTTGAACAAAAAATAAAAAATTTCTTCCTTCAATCAATACACCCAATCACCAAGTCAAAACACCAAATAATCAAAACCCAATGAATCTGAAAAATCAAATACACCAGCAGTGATAGTGACAATCGGAAGGCAGTGGTAGAAATGGGAGGGTAGGTGAGAGACACCAGTAGTGAGCAGAGATTTCTTACTACTGGATTTTGAAGTTTTACAGGACGCACCATCTCTGTGATTGACATTCCCCTTGACAGCCTTGTCTCTTTCCCGCTTTACGGTCTCTTTTGGCATCATATACCTGTCATCAAGAAGAGTAGTAATGAGGCTGAGATGAAGTCATGGAGTTTTTCTTTCTTCTTTTCCATGGAAGCCACTGCTTTCACACCTCCGAGCATGAGATGAAGTCAATGCTGCCACATGACCACAATGAGGCTGGGGAGAGGTACCTAGATCATGCAGATGCTTTGTGTACAATGAATCTGGTTGCTGGAGAAATTTCAGCAGTAAATCCTTTTTGGAGTCTAGCACTTCAAGTGCGTCATGGAATTCCCTTGAGTCTTGGAGCCTTTCATTAGTTGCAAGATGTTTTGCATCCACCAACTTTTGCCTAATGAAAACCATCTTAGCCTCTGTAAACTTTGCGTTTGAAGTCTCCTGCACAGAGTTACTGCTACTCTCCATCTTTGATGCATCTTAAACCTCAAACACATCTTTAAATTCTTGCTCCTCCTTTGAGCTCTTTCTAAAAGATAATCAGAAGATATGCCACTCCTTTGAGTTAGTCTTCTCACTTGACGATGAAGAGAAGAATAGGAGAGAGGGAGATTTTTTTTACGCTCACGGTGGCTTGTTAGAGAAAGAAAAATAAAAATTTGTTTAGAAAGAAGAAAAAGGGTGTTTATGTTATTTGATTTTTTTATTGTTTGAATTTTATAACGTTGTTAAATATTTTGGAGGATGAGTGTTAGTTTAACAAAAATCTAGAGTTAAGGGTTTTTTGAAAATCCTCGTATTTAAAGTATTAAAACATATGTATTGACCATCTACTTTGGTGAGATCGGTCCAGCAATATATCATATAAGAATAACTTACCAATTCATCGTCTTCTCCTCAAGAACGTCGAGCCACATGTCGCCTTCGCCGTAGTGCACAATCGGCGTCCAAACCGATTCTTCATTGTTACACAAATCGACCCAAAACGGTGGACTCAATAAACCAATACTCATAAATTTCAATGACCTGTAATCGATATTGAAGATTTATTAATACCATCTTCATTTTCATCTTTCATTTCGTTAGTATTTATATAAGGTACTATAATATCGAAATTATAAAAGTTATATATATATATATATACAAATAGTCTTATCGAGTGTTTCGAAAATTTATATTAAGAACTCAAACACATTGTAATACTTTTGAAAAAACTATTAGTTATACTATAAAAATTATTTCAAAACTATATCAGTGATTCTAAATCAATAAATTACTTGTTTTAATAAATTTTTAATAGTTGAACATAATATTTGAAGGATATTATATAATCTTTGAGGTATTAATTTTAATATATATATGTGAGTTGTGATGTTTCAATACAAATATTAATAAAAAAAAAATGAGACATAATGTTTATACTTGAATAGAATAGAGAATTAATAAATGTTAGTAAAAGAAAAATATGATATTATAAAAAATAACCAAATTAAAATGGTATTTTAAAATTTAGTCAAATCTTTTTTTAAAAGCACCTATTCTAAATAACCTAGTTATCTAGAAGTTCTATAAGTTGAGACTTTAATCTATCAAATGAGCATCGGAGAGAGTTTTGCTCATAATCTAAACTTTGATGAGATAATCAAATAAAATATTAAATATTTTAAAAATTAAAATAGCCTCCAAAGTTGGTTCTTACCTAAATTATATATTTCAAACATGATATTTTAAAGCAAGGTGAGATTAATTAATAATTATTAATGTTTAAAATTAATACTATAATAAATATACAACACATGATATAAATTTATGATGTGTAACCATATTTTATCAAAAATAAAAGAGAAGAGCTGGTTTTTGTACTTGGGTAGGTGCATTACGTTTATATTAAGAATGATTATTTTTTATTTAAATTAATTTATCATTATAAGGAGATTTTATGGGATCGCATTCAAAACACCCCTTAATGTTTACCGTGGGCACAGGCAGGACGCCTTCTTGCGTTTATATCATCATGCCCCCTCAGGGATATGAAAAGCATCCAGGAAGATAGTACAAGCGCTTACTCTAGCAAACGGAGAAGAAAGAAAGAAACTTCGTTGAAAAAAAGAAAAAAAAAAAAAGGAAAAAAAAGAAAGAAGCTTTGTCAAAATCATCAACATCTGCAATTTCAAATCACTCAAACTCANGGAAGATAGTACAAGCGCTTACTCTAGCAAACGGAGAAGAAAGAAAGAAACTTCGTTGAAAAAAAGAAAAAAAAAAAAAAGGAAAAAAAAGAAAGAAGCTTTGTCAAAATCATCAACATCTGCAATTTCAAATCACTCAAACTCATTTTCTTTTTTTTTTTTGGTTGGCCATAGAGATTGAGAAGAAAATTGTTTTATGGAGATGGGTAGATTAGAGATTGAGATTTGATACGACCATGTGGAGGAGATTGAGAAGAACATTGTCGCCGGCGCCACAGTTCAGTTTTTGGCAGCTTCTTCGGCTTTAGCGGTGGTTGTGAACTACGACGGCTGCCTGAGTGCTTGGATTTCTAGGCAGCGAGCTGATTGCTCAGTTTTTGGCAGCGGCCGGCGTCGGCTTTCCGGGGTGCTTAATCGACGTCCGATTGGAGAGTGGCGCGTCGGCGGTGTTTAGATTGAATTTTTTTAGGGTTTCTTTGTTCATTTGGAAATTACTTTTGGTATACATTTGGAAGTTGAAGGGTAGAATAGATATTTTGTAATTCTGTTAGTGCAAAATCAAACGGTATCTGTTAGTTGGGCTTGGATGATAGAAAAATGAAAGCAGAGGGGCGGCGATGACATAAACGCAATAGAGCTTTCTGTTTTCTAGGGATTACGATTTTCACAGGAAGGAGATAAAGAATAAAACGAAAAAGCAAACAAAAGAGGGGGAAACACACTCTGGAGGCTGCAGCAAACTTCAACGTGAGTTTCTCGAAGTATTGGCGTTGCCGCAAACCTTCACCGGAAAAGGGCGTTTTCCCTTAACAGGAAGTTGGAACTTGAACAGAAACCTCAATCGCATTTGTGAAAGGTAAACTTCTTGCTGTAATCATAAACATTTAACAACTGCAATTTCATGTTAATTGCTTTCGTAATTTTAACGAGAGGGATGAAAGATTCATTACGGAATCAAATTAGGTATTGTTAGAAATTAGTCTATTTTTTGAAACATTTAACAGGTTGTATTTACAAGGGATTATTATTTTCAGACGTTAGTGAGAAGAAATATATTCGAAAAAAGGAAGAAAAGCATTGACCTCTCTATTGTATTTAAAACCCAAAACCCTAAATGCGCTTCAGAAGCGAAGACAACACGACGTCATTTTGAAAACATTTTAAATCTTACTTTCCTCTTCAAATAGTTTGTTTCTCTCTTATTTGCAGGTAGATTCAGCTGAAACTTCAATCTCGTTATACCGGAGACATGGGGTCAAAAGATGCGGATCCGTCTCTCGGATATCTCACGCGCAAGGACACGGAAGTGAAACTCCCGCGGCCCACCCGAGTGAAGAACAAAACACCAGCTCCAATCCAGATCACTGCTGAGCAAATCCTTCGGGAAGCTCGTGAACGCCAAGAAGCTGAAATCCGACCACCAAAGCAGAAAATCACAGACTCCACTGAGCTTGCTGACTATCGCCTTCGCAAACGCAAGGAATTTGAAGACCTAATTCGCAGAGTTCGCTGGAACACAAGTGTCTGGATTAAATATGCACAATGGGAGGAGTCCCAGAAAGATTTCCAGCGCGCCAGGAGTGTGTGGGAAAGGGCGCTGGAGGTTGATTATCGAAACCACACTCTATGGTTGAAGTATGCTGAAGTGGAGATGAAGAACAAGTTCATAAACCATGCACGGAATGTCTGGGACCGGGCTGTTCAATTGTTACCGCGTGTGGACCAACTCTGGTACAAGTACATACACATGGAGGAAATGCTGGGAAACGTTGCTGGGGCTAGACAGATTTTTGAACGGTGGATGAAGTGGATGCCGGATCAGCAAGGTTGGCTATCCTACATCAAATTTGAGCTACGGTACAATGAAGTGGATCGTGCTAGACAGATTTTTGAACGATTTGTTCAGTGCCACCCGAGAGTAACGGCATGGATCCGGTATGCTAAGTTTGAGATGAAAAATGGGGAAATTGACCGTTCAAGAAATGTGTATGAACGTGCAGTGGATAAATTAGCTGATGATGAAGAGGCTGAGCAATTGTTTGTTGCATTTGCGGAGTTTGAGGAGAGATGTAAAGAGACGGAGCGCGCTAGATGTATTTATAAATTTGCATTGGATCATATACCAAAAGGAAGAGCAGAAGACTTGTATAGGAAGTTTTTGGCGTTTGAGAAGCAATATGGAGATAAGGAAGGGATTGAGGATGCCATAGTGGGGAAGAGAAGATTTCAGTATGAGGATGAAGTGAGGAAGAATCCAATGAATTATGACATATGGTTTGATTACATAAGGTTAGAAGAGAGTGTAGGGATTAAGGAAAGGGTTAGGGAGGTTTATGAGCGTGCCATTGCCAATGTGCCACCAGCTGCGGAGAAGCGATACTGGCAGAGATATATATACTTGTGGTAAGTTTAGTTGTTTGATTGATCTTCTTTTTTTTTTTTTTTTTTAATTAGTAAAGTTTGGATTTTTCTAATATATATTTGATATCATGTGTTAATTTCAGGATTAATTATGCATTATACGAGGAGCTGGATGCCGAGGATATGGAGCGGACACGGGATGTGTATCGGTAAGCTTCCTTTACTCCAACTTGAAAATTTTGATTGTTCTCATGAACTTCTGTTTTGTCTTTCTGTTTTGTTGCTACTATTGGGATTTGCATTTGGAGCTTACTTGAGTCTTTTGGAATTATCAGTCAATTTCTCATAGGTTCTCAGGAAAGTTTTGGTATATATATATATATATATATACTATTGGGATTTGCATATGGAGCTTACATGAGCCTTTTGGAATTATCAGTCAATTTCTCATAGGTTCTCAGGAAAGTTTTTGTATAACGTATAAATATATATTTTTTTTAACTGGAGTATGAACTTTATTGCTTTCCAGATTCAAGTTCTCTCATACCTTTAGTGGGTACTTGAACTTTCAAATATTGCCACTTAGTGTGTTCCTTATCCTCAATATAATTTTAAAGCCAAACACATAAGCTGCAGTTTTCTTTCTGTTATAGTTCTGCTCTGTGCCTCTGTGGAGGGTTCTAGAATTTAGGATCCTTCTCATCGTGCATCCAGTAGTGAGAAACAATCTTTCTTAACTTGTAAGTTAGAAATTTAAACTAAGGAAAAAGAAGCCCTATCAGCACATAGCTACATTTGGGGCTATTAGTGAAATTCTGGCTCAAAACTTGGAATCTTTACCTAGTTTTGGGAATGTACTTTTTCCATTGGAGAATGATTCTGGTTTGAAATTTCTATCGTTGGAAATGTATGCAGAGATACACATATAACACCCACAGAACATAGCCATATCTATTGCCTTTATAATTTTCTTGGTTTATAAAACATAAGTAGAGTATCTAGTGAGTGTAACCAACTACTCTTGGAAAAGAATTCACAGTTCCAAATTACAGCTTCTCAACTCAAGTCACTGCTTTCCTATATTTTCATAATTACATTGTACCACAATAAAAATAAGATGAAGTAAATAAAAATTAGATTTCCAGAATGAATCTATTCCACCCTCTGTATCCCTGCATGCTACATGATGCCTCAGTGCACTTGACATTGCAATCATTGTGCTTCACAAAGGCTATCTTGTGATTTTTGGGCCATAAACAAAAGCAAAATATGCATATGAAATGTTGGGAGCAAAGCAGCTAAGCAGAATCTCTTCTTTGGACCTCATATATAATGAAGTAAACTAGTAGAGAGGTGGGATCATATAAATTGGATAAAGTTCTAGTTGCAAAAATTCCCAATTTGACTTATCATAAGGTTCCAAGTAAATGTTATGAGCGATTCCTAAAACTCTCTCTTTAAACCTCGATGTGGAACTTTATTTTTTATCATAAGAAACATTAACCCTCACCTCAAAATATTCACTGGCATTATAAAATATGTGGCTTAATAATTGCCCATCAGCTCATAGTTTAAAATAGATTTCTGATATATAAGTGATGACATTTTCTATTAGTTCGTAAATATCTGGATTACCATTTTTCTTTTATGTTCATAATGGATTGAAAGGAAGGATTTTAACATTCACTTTGACTTTTTCCAGCGAGTGTCTTAATCTGATTCCTCATAAGAAATTTTCATTTGCAAAGATATGGCTCTTGGCTGCCCAATTCGAAATAAGGCAGTTAAATCTCAATGGTGCTCGACAAATTTTAGGCAATTCAATTGGAAAGGCTCCTAAGGATAAGGTAACATTTAGGTTGATGCAAATTTTTTGTGAATTTAATGATATCAAGTTGTTATTTTCTCACTGCTCTGCTTGCTGGAAACAGATATTTAAAAAGTATATTGAGATAGAACTGCAGCTTGGTAATGTGGATCGTTGCCGAAAGCTTTACGAGAAGTACTTGGAATGGTCACCAGAAAACTGCTATGCATGGAGCAAATATGCGGAACTGGAGAGATCTTTGGATGAAACAGAGCGAGCTAGAGCTATTTATGAGCTAGCAATAGCCCAGCCAGCTTTGGACATGCCTGAGTTGTTGTGGAAGGTACATTATCATATCGGGCTTCTTAACTTTTTGGCATTCTGATTTTATATTTCAATGCTTTTACAATAAAATGTGATTTTAAAAATGATAAGTAATAACGAGAGAACTTGAAAAAATAAAAAATAATTTGAGATCCATGTGCTATGTTTTCTGGGGTATTGTAGATTATAGGGGCTATATTGTTGGAGAAGTTCTATTATTTCATGAAACTTTGATGTATAATAGAACTGAACCTTGCAAGTTGATGCTCTTCTCTGTGTTTTCCTTCTTGGGCTAAAACAATCAAGGATTTATTGAATATAGAAACTGGCACTGACATTTTTGTTTGTTTTATTACAGGCATATATTGACTTTGAGATATCTGAAGGTGAGTATGATAGAACAAGAGCACTTTATGAGAGGCTCTTAGATCGGACAAAGCACTTGAAGGTATGGATTAGTTATGCCAAATTTGAGGCTTCTATTATGAAGGAGGATGGTAGAGGTTCAGACTTGGAAGAAGATAATGTTGAGGAAGATCTTCAAGAACAAAAGAAGCAATGCATTCAAAATGCAAGAAGTAAGCCATTCTGATTCTTGAGCATGTTTGGTCTTTATTGTTTCTTTTTTCTGTTAAATCTGATTATTCTTTAACCTCTAACCTCTTGAATAGTAGTCTTACGTCTTCATTACTCTTGTATCAGGAGTTTTCGAGAAAGCTGTTAATTACTTTAGAACGTCAGCACCTGAATTGAAGGAAGAAAGGGCTATGTTGTTAGAAGAGTGGTTGAACATGGAGAGTAGTTTTGGTGAGCTCGGTGACGTTAGCTTAGTCCAGTCTAAGCTGCCAAAGAAACTCAGAAAGAGAAGGCAAATTACGACTGATGATGGGCTGGAATCTAGGTATGCAACCAATCCCTTTGGATATAGTCTCTCTTACTAAGATATTCTACTTATTATTGTGTCTTTAGGATGTATCAATTGGTTGAATTCCACGCAACCAGTATCAATTTTTTCTGCATGATGCACTTTTAGCAGTCTTTTGATCCTGAATTGTGGGTTTGTGGGCAATTGGTTCACCAATTTGTGCAGAGTTCGATAAGGATTACTGTATTTTCACCGGAACTAAAAGATGGGTTTTCTCCTAGAAGTCCTTTGGTTTTGACACTAGTAAAATGCACATTTAAGATCTAATAAGCATACATATGCTCTTAGGAGGGTATATTCAATTAAGACTTTTAAAAGCTTTTTATAAAGTGAATGATTTTTATAGATTTATAGATTTCTAATGATTTTTATAGATTTTTCATAATTATGAAAGACTTTCGTAAACTTTTAAGACATTTGTAGACTTTTATTTAAAGATTGATAAACATTTATAGACTTTTTTAACAAAAGATCGATAAACTTCCACGGACTTCAAATAATATAACATATATTTCAAAAATAAATAGATAAATTTTATTATGAATACAATTAAGATTTAGGGAGGTGTATTTAATTAAGGCTTTTAAAGACTTTTAAATTTTTAGTGTGCAATATTATTAGAATAATCAATGACTTATAGCTGTTAAGCATAGTAAGATGTATAAATTATGCATTGACTTCCAAACAAACTAATAAAACAAAACACAATCAATCAATTTAAGTTAACTAAACTATAATGGAATCAATGATTCAAAAAAGTTTGGAATTAACTATTTTTAAATTAATCCCAAGTTCTTTGGATAATTAAAAGGAATAATACTTTTCCAAAATTTATAAGAAAATTTGTGTATAAATTGAAATGTTATAAGATAATAGATGCAAAAAGTTGATCAATTGAAGAAAAATATGTCAATAAATGAACAATGTCATATTAGTATATATAAAAGATTTTTATGTAATGTATACGAGTAGCTTCTCCTAGTTCAACTAGTTCACAATGAGTAGAACATCGATCATAACATAATCGACATATCTAAGGTGCAGATATTTGCTTGTGTTCCAAAAGTTATAAATCTATTAACAAGTCCAATCCAAATATCTTGATTTCCAATAGCGATGGACCGCCAGACAAAATTGTCACTCATTAGTTGTATGAGTAGTGAATAGTATAAATTATTTTAATTTTCTTTTCAATTTGAATTAAACTACATTATTTTGTCAAACTTCCGTACAAGAATCTACTTTGGAAAGTTGCTGGAATTTGTTGGTTCCTAGAAGATGTTATGATTAGATAGTTCAAACTATTTGAATATTCTTGAGGTTAGAATTGTACAACATCAACATCATCTAGTTAAACCTTAATTAGTGTAGAAATCTGTTTAGTAGAGTCTGCTAGAAATTTATTGGTTGATTTGTTAATGGTGATTATTCTCATTTGTTCACATGTAAATACAAATCAAATGCCGTGTTATATATGTAACTCTAATGTCAAGCTAATAGATTAATCAACAATGGGATTTGAAGTTGAAATCGTCATTGACTTACACAGACACAGTTGAAGGACTTCAATTAACTCACCTGAATAAACATTTTGACTAGTTAATGATATAGGTTAAGGACTTTGAGCACATGATCAAAAGTTTTTGCTTTGAGAAATACACAGACTTCATTATCGAACACATATTAATTATTTGAACATCAAGTTCTTGGAACTCAACAGGCCAAAAGATCCTTACATATCATAATGGCTTTTTTTTTTTTTTTTTTTATTGACNATAATGGCTTTTTTTTTTTTTTTTTTTAATTCACTCTTCAATTCTCAATTGTCAACTGGTTTGGTGAAGGAAGAAGGGCAGGGGGCCTCAGAAACTTCCAATTAACCTTACAACATTGGCCAGACCATCTTCATTGTAGGCCTTGTTGAAGGATCCTCTTGTATGCACCAGATAGCTATCACTTGTAAAGCCTGCATTTGTCCGCCATGGCATCCTCCTCTTCGTTTACTAGAACATCTAGTCTTCCTTCGTTGTTGCAGTCATAAGCCCAGTCTATTAGGATTGCTTTTTTTTTTCCTCCCCTAGATCCATGTTCACACTTCTTGTGCAGCAATTTTTTTTTCCCCTTTATGAAACCTGAAAGTCTTTTAAGGTCATAGTAAATAGTGTGAGAAAAATTATGAAGTTTATTATTTATACTTTCCACTAAAAAGTCTACAAAAGTTTCTCATATAAAAAAATTTATAAAAGCTATTAACTTTTTTAATATCCATTACTTTCATATACTTTTAAAAAGTATTAATTGAATACCCTAAAACTTTTACAGACTTTTTAAAAGTCTATATTGAGTACGTCATTACTTTTATAGAATATTTAAAATTCTACAAAAGTCTTAATTGAATATACCCAAACTTTTTAATTCTATAAAAGTCTTTAAAAGTTTATAAATGTCTTAATTGAATATACCCCTCTTAGTAATGGCTTTCGAAAGAATTTAGAAGTTTCTCTAATTTTTTTTTTTTTAATTTGAAAAGATTTAATCTCTCAAAACCATGAATGTAGCTTGCCTGGCCTAGAAAAGGGTCATTAGTTAAGTGATCATATGGAACAAGTTAATTCTCGTTGATTGACATGATATGTTGAGTTTTCCTTCATTAGCCTCTGTTGCTGATACTAAATTTTGACTGACAGGACTGAGGAATATATTGATTACCTATTCCCTGAGGAGTCCCAGACAACAAATCTCAAGATACTGGAAGCTGCTTACCGATGGAAAAAACAAAAGCTTGCTTCTGATGACGACTAGAAAATTTTTGCCTTTGTGCAGCTGTGTATTTTATTTTATTTTTGCTGTTGTAAATACAATCAGCTGTTCACTGGACA
This sequence comes from Bursera palmeri, assembly GCA_026225775.1. Taxonomy (NCBI): domain Eukaryota; kingdom Viridiplantae; phylum Streptophyta; class Magnoliopsida; order Sapindales; family Burseraceae; genus Bursera; species Bursera palmeri. The sequence continues at coordinate 8,897 of JANKKB010029697.1, read as the reverse complement.
ACTTAGTGAGTTGTCTGCTTCAGTTCTTCTTAGAAATGGGATCTTAGAGCAGAATCTGTTTTAGATTTTTAGGAACAAAATTAAAGGTTTTCTGGGGGAAGTGTTAACAATCACCTTTTATAGATTTTAAAGGGTGCCTCGTTTTGTTTGGGAAATCAAGCAATTCCTTTCATTTACCATTGTCAAAACTCTGGTGCTGGTGATGTTTGGAATTTAATCATTAACTATAAAATGGTTGAGAAATCAACAATTCCTTCTACAGGTAGCAAACTTAACTATGTTGTTTTAAAATATAGAAGGTGTTGGGTAATATGACATGGAATTGTCAAAACAAGAAAACAAGGAAACACTAAATGTGTAGTTCCTTTACAGCATCGAAAAGCTAGTAGCATCTGCTAATACCATCTATTTGTGAGTTTTGTTCAGGTTTATATCTTCAAGTCTATTGAATTTAACGTGAACAAGCTCGAAACTGAAGAAAGAACTGAACCATCCATTCTTTTCATTTGTCTTTGAACGGAAAAAATATCATGGTAAAATTCCTGTTTTGATTTCACTTATGGGTGATGTATTCAGCTTATGTTGTAACATATTATACTCATGTTGTGACAATGACACGTTCGTTTATTTTAAAATCTTTATTTCATTTATTTTCCTACCAAATGTTGCCAATTATTAAGGTCTTTGTTATAAGACCAACTCTGTTGTTCTTGCTTTCAGTTATCAATTTTTTAACCTTTTGGAAGAGTAATAGATTTTTGCTACGAGGCTCCAGTTGAGCGAGCTGGTTTTTCTGGATTTTATTTGATTTTGCTTGCACGCTCATTGTTGCACCAACGGACATCAAATAGTAATTAATCATTTACAGGGGAACCCTTGCAGCATTGAGGCTGGTTTGCCCGAGAGGTTAAGGGGGAAGACTTAAGATCTTCTGCACATAAGTGCGCATGGGTTCGAACCCCATAGCCAGCAAAGTTTGGCATTCAAATGATTTCCATCTTATATTTTTGTGCATTCAAAAGTCTAGCCATTTGCTGAAATAGATATCCGGCGGGCCACGATTGAGCACACGATTTTCAAATTTTGGAATTAGACAAAATGACCTGGCAGAGATTCGGGCAATTCCTCAATAGCTGACACTAGCTTCGGACAATGATTTGACCATGTTCGCATTGAATTGGATTCTAGTTATCCATAACCACGTTGTCAACTAAGTTCTGCGCTCTCTCTACAAAATTTTATCTGTATGTCTTGGCATTTCTGGAAACGGAACATGTTGGCACTAGCAGGCAGGTTCTTTAATGGCTGATTGGGCATGCAATTTTGAACTCTATTTGCCACCTGGGCCCCTGCTTTGTCTTTCACGCAATGACTGCTCAGCGGTTGGCAACTGAAGAAGAGAAATGACCTTGTTACAAGTTAGCTACTGGGCCAACGTAAATGAGCACATTTTCAAATGGGCCTTCCTTTTTAATTTATAAGAAATAATTTTTGGTCTGATGTGAAAGTGAATTGACGATGTGATGTTTATAATTGGAAAACTGGTTACGTTCCACATGATTATCTGAATCTGCATGTGAAAGTATGAAGAAGACAACACGTGAAACCTCATTAGAGTTGGGCTCCATCTTTCCATGTGGTATACACTTAATTATGACCTTTGCTCCATTTTTCTTCCTTATGGTCAATTTCTCGTAATCCCAAATTTTATTCCTAAACTTTTAACATGAAATTACTTCATGCCTTCCAGCACTGACCAAAACTTTGCTATTAATTAAGGTAACAAAACTGCTTAAGCCTAACCCTCATGCCATAATAGCTAGGTATTCTATTAACACAATTCACCAATTATTAATTCTCAACAAGGTTGGGAAATGAGAACCCAAAAGTAGTCTTGAAGGCAAATTGCAAGTGGGCATTTGGCCATTTGCCATAATTGCCAATACCACCTACTATTCAACACAACTTCAGTTAAAATGCAATCAACTAACTCCTCGTATCCGGCGTCGTATTGCTCTTGGCGCCCTGTTAAAGTGTCTTCTATTTCTACAATTAAGGGCAAAATCGCTTGCGTTTTAAGAGTTGTACAATACGTGGGAACAAATATAATTGTGTCCTAAACGTACAAGCCTCGACGGGAAAGTGAATGTGCCCGTAAATTGCTGCACTGATTGCACATGGTTAAACTCCCGAAACCAATTAGCGGACAAGACAAAAGACGAGCGCGGGAAATGCCCACGTGGCATCACGTTATGAGCGGCTAATAATTTAACATGGACTGACTCCATATATCGCGTTTTATTGTTCTTGTTCTTGTTCACGAGATGAAGAGAAGATTGCGTTGCTATTCAGTGGTTTTCGCTGTAATAAAACCGAAAGTTAAAGGGCAGTTGTAGCAGAAGAAGCGCCAAAATTTTCATCTCGTGGCCTGGCATGGACAGAACCAGTAATAATAAGAATAAAAAAATTGCCTTTTCTCGTTTGCCTTTTTTGTTTCCATTAAAAAGTTCTCTTAATCTTCCCTGGATCTTTCCTTATTTTTTTTCTATTAATTTTTTCTACGTCTATTGATTATTGTTCACTGTCCTGTTCAGGTAATTTTATTCTTTTAACAGCCTGTAACTTTCTTCCCTTTTGTTTGCTTGATTGGAAAATACAAAAGAAAAATCTTACATTTTCTTGGGAAATTAAAATATTCATATAAAGTCTTATTTTCTTTTTTGGATTTCTCAAACAAAAAAGTTGAGTTGATTACAATAGAAGCTGAATATTAGGTTAAATTCTCATTCTTAGAATTAAAAAAAAAACAAAAATTTTTTTTCGTATCTTTATCTGTGAGTCATTTTCTTGCATGTAATAATGTATTCTTTAATTCGATTTTCATGTTAAAAAAATACTATAAAATGTGATCAATCTTCAAATTGTGGTGGTGGATTATAGGTGTCACCCGGCTATCTGTGGGGCTGCTTGAAACTTTAAAAAATTAGAGATTGTTTGAATTTGATGTCGAAAATGTAATCAAACTGGTGGCCCACAATTGTTTCGCCTGAGGTCGACGTTTGAAGATGTAATGCAACAAATCCATCTGGATATCCATTGAATTCATTAATCAAACTCTGTTCTGGTGGGTCATTTTGTAAAAATCTGGCATAGATATGAATCATATGATTATGATCTCAAGTGCAGCAAATATTTTAATGGATGAGGGTAATAAAGATCATCTTCTTTTGTATCCATTCGTGTTATATGCTCTCCCAGCTGAAATTTAGGACTTTTAACGAACATATTAAGGTGGCACTGAAATTAATGAAATTTTGGCTTTTGGTCTTGTCAGTTTGGAAATGTATAGGCTGAGAATATCACTTTGAATGGTCTAACTTGATGTTATAATTTGTACTTGGGTAGAATTTCAACTAAACAATTGAAAAACTTGGCAAACATTACTTTTGGTTGTGATTTCTGAGTTCTGAACCTCATAAGGGGGACTGAGGTAATATTTTGGAGAGTTGGGTTAATGGTTAATATTGAGATTGTTTTTTTCTTGATTTTCAGTTCTTATATTTCTGTGATTCTCAGCAAATTTTCAATTATGTCTATCTACTGTGTTCTTTATGTATTGAAGTTGAAAATATCTAAGGCCAGCTTGTTTGTTTGCTACCTAAATTTTTGTCTCTGAGAAGATAATTTTAATTATCAGAAAAGCGATTGGAGTTGAAGAAGTCAATTAATTATTTATTATTTCATGAATTTATGTTCAGGTTTTAGTTTTCTATGTCGAATTTAAACTTCACCACAATATTTAGTGATACTTCATTTCACTTCGTTTTCAGGTCTTAGTCTGTTGTGTTTGTATTGGCAAATGCCTAGTCTTCCCAGGTCCCTGATTATGGAAGTATGCTGATAATTCCAACTTCAAGATCATAAGGCATCAGGATAACAAAGTCCTTTGAGAGTCATCTGAATCCTGAAAAAGTTGAACAAATGGAGTGGAGTAACAGAGGTAGTTTTCTCTTAAATGACCATAATTTCTGAAATTGATGGAGACCAGTTGAATGCATGATCTACTATTTTCAGATCAATTGAGAACCTCTCGAATATGTACATTGTATCGAATTCTCCTTCTTTCTTTCTTTTTTTTCACATCAATCTATTATCGGTATAACAAATTATAACATCTGATTCTTTTTATATAACAAGACAATGATGCAAATTGATGTTGTCCTCTTGTTGATTTTGATTTCTTTTTTCCCTCTAATAAGGCATATAGAGGTAAGGGGTAGCATTACTAATGATATCTTTCTTTAAAGAATTGGATCAGAGTTTTCTTCCAGACATGATCTCTTAAATACTTGTGTGTATAATTGTTTATATGAGTTTCAAAAGGCATATGGAAAAATACTTTTTAGAAGAGTAACAACTACTAGAGAACATAGCACCAGTTGTTTATAAAATTTCATTGCCAACATTCATGAACTTCTAGCCTATTAAATTTGCCTGCTTACTTGGGCAATTTGGTCGGTTTCCTTTCTACTGGTAAGCATCAGTACTAGGGCTACGTGCATATAGGAATAATAGAGCAGTTCATTGTCCTAGTTAGTTTAGATCCTTCTAACACAAATTTTTGCTTGTGGTTTCAATCATAACATGCTTGAATTTCTCAAGGGACTACTCTTATGCTTGAATTGCGTAGAAATTCTACCTCATATGATGTAAAAGTATCAGAATCATAACTTCTAGTGTTTTGTTTTGTTTATTTTTGCAGAAATTGAAGATAAAGTGAAGACAATCTTGAAGCTTATTAAAAGTAAAGACCAAGAAGAACAAGATGGAAGCACAGAAAACTCAGAAAGAGATTCAGAAATTGTTAGTCTCATTAAAGACTTCCATGATCAATACCAATCACTCTATTCTCAATTTAATAATCTTAGAGGAGAGCCCCGGAAAAGATTTCGTCTCAGGAAGGGAAAGGAAGTTTCTTCATCCGGCTCAGAGTCAGATTATTACTCCTCTGAGGACATAGAAAATACTAGCAGTATGAGAAATAGCTTTAAGAAAGAAGTTAAAACTGCAAAGCCAGGAGCCACTGACATGAAGCAGAAATTTTTATCTGCAAATAGAGAAAAGGAAGCTCTAAATTCTGAATACTGCAAAGCTTTGAGCAAATTACAAGCAGCGGAGACTATGAACAGAAATCTGAGAGCTGAAGCGGATGAGGGAAAAAGGAAACTTGCAGCTTTTGCTAAGGAGCATGAAGTTCATGGGATTCAGGCATCAACTCAGATAAAGGAGTTAGAGGACCAGTTATCTAACTTAAAGCTTGAGCTTGAAGTCTTGCGTGGCCAGAAAAGAGATCTGGAAGTGCAATGTGTGAGCAAAGAAACTGAAGCTAAACAGTTTGAAGAGAAAAATATAGGACTGTATGCCGAGATTTCAAAACTTAAATTAATGTCAGAAGAGAAAGGAAACGAAATAGATAATCTACTGAATAAACTGAGAGAAAATGAGAGCAATTTGACAACCAAAATTGAGGACTTGACGGCACAGGTGAGCTATCTCCAATTAGAGGTAGATTCTTTAGGTGGTCCGCATAATGTGGCAACAAATCAAGTCAAGCTCTTAAGGGATCAGGTCAACCTAATGCAACGGGATTTGGTGTCTCTAACCAGTCTGAAAATTGAGTTAGAATTGCAGTTGGAGGGGCAAACTACAGAAATTTCAGAATACCTGATTCAAGTAAAAACTCTAAAAGAGGAACTAACAAAAAAGACTGCAATTGAACAGAGGATGCTGAAAGAGAAAGAAGGCTTTCTGGTAAGGGTGAACGACTTGGAATTGGAAATGGAGTCTATATGCAACCAGAAAAGAAAATTGGAAGATCTGATAGATAGTATAATTTATGAGACGAAAATGTTGAGAGAAGAAAAGGAGAGACTAAATGCTAGAATGTCAGAAATGGAGGATCAAATTACTGTTCTTCAACTAAAATGTGGAAGTCCAGAAAATGAGGCTTCAAATACACAGAAAAGCGAGAAAGATTTGCAGACCGTTAATGAAAAACAAGAATCTTCACATAGGCTGAACGAGCTGGAACAACAAAACTTTAAGTTGGCAACCAAGATTGCTGATCAGCAGATAATTCTGAAGGAAAAAGAGGATACTATCAATAAATTAACTGAGGAGTCTAGACAAATCAAACATAGGATCTCAGGATCGAAGATGAGCCTTCAAGTCGCAGAAAGGAAGATGTCAGAGTTAGGGGAAGAGTTTCGCAAGAAACTTGAAGATAACATCCGTGTATTGTACCGGAGGATCCTGGTTGCAGAACAACTGCATAATGAAAACAAAGATAGCTACAGGAGGACTAAAGAGAGGCTTCAGGAAGAAAATAGAGTGCTTGAGCAAAAGGTTGCATTTCATGAAACTGAGTTGAGGACATTGAGGGATATATTCCAACCAGGAAACAGTGCATTGTCTGGATTGGACTTAGTCGTCAGGACGTTGGAGGGTGAAGGAGACTTAGTGAACCGCATATCAAATATCTCGAATGAACTTGTCCTTGCAAAGAATTGGGTCGCAGAGTCAAGCAATCAGAAGAAAAAACTGCAGCAAGAAGTTGATTGTCTGGTTGAACAACTGGATGATAAGGAGGAACAGGAATCCTTTCTGAGGGACAAGATATGGAAGTTAGAAGCAAAGTTGGGCAATCTAGGTGAGGAGAAGTTGAATCTATTACAATCTGTTAGCCAAATTGAGAAGCAGGTAAGAGAATTAGAGGAGAAAACAAGAGAGAAAGATGAGGATCTGTTCAGTCTTGCAGAGGAGAAGAGGGAGGCTATAAGGCAGCTCTGTGTCTTAATTGATTATTACCGAAACCAATACAATTCTCTCAAGGGAGATATCTCAAAGATGGCTCTGCAAACCAGTAGGACAAGAACGTAGAGCTTGTTTGGTGCATGGCTCTGTATAATATAAAAGGGTTATATAATGTACTCAACTATACAATACATGTGTTTTGGTTTAGAAACTCTTTTAATGTAAGTGAATGGTATTAAGTTATGTAATGAAAATAGATCATCAAGACTCAGTTGTATTGGATTAATTAAATAACTCTATGATACATCCTATCTATTTACTAATTATTAACATTAGCTTATATTAAGATATCATTATTATTGTAAATATTATTGTTATGATGATTATTTGTGTTGGTCATCATCTTCATTATCTATGTCCTGCGTTTGATTCGAGAAGGAGACTTCTGAGTTAGGGATCTAATTTTGGATGTCTCGAGTTTGATCCAAAATGTTTTAAGGTTTGGGATTCAATCTCGAGTTTTTTGACTTTGAACACCTCGAAATTGGGAACCAACTGCGACTTAGGACTTGAAATCTGATTATATACATCTTAAAATTTTATCTTATCTTTATTTTAAATATGATTTGGTATCATGTGAGTAACGAGGTGAATTTATCAGTATTTATTATTTTGATTCTCATGTATTTACCTTTCTACTAATATAATATTATATTAGTCGAGATACAGAGTTTATAATCATAACATTAATCTCTTAAAATAATTTTTTCTAAATACTCTTATTATAAATTAATGTAATACAAAAATATCATATTAAGTACAATGTAATATTGGTATAGTGCTGTTTTATTATAATACAATATAATTCCGGTGCACCATATATATCTTTAAATGTTTCATAACTTTTTCATGAACAACAATGTATTGATTAATTACTGATCGACCCTTTTGTACATTTTTTTTATACGGATGATGTGCAATGATTTCATTTCCTTGAGGCAGTCATCGTTGGGGGTAAATACATAGACACCCCCGAGGTTTGATCTAAGTAACAATCTCACCCCTGTTATTAATAAAGTAACATAGACATCCCTAGAATTGGAAAACATGGGNGTCTTGACACATAAAAATAGGGGTCTTAATGTTACTTAAAATATCAAAATGGGGGTCTTTATGTTACTTTATGAATAACAGAGGTGAGTTTGTTACTTAGACCAAACCTTGGGGGTGTCTATGTATTTACCCTGTCATCGTTGTGTTCATTAAAAAAGATAGTTGCAACTTGTAAGCTTGCTTTTCTTCATTTATCAACGATCCAATTCTACGAAATGACAAGTCGATATTTATTTGGTTTGCCTCGTTTCTGTGCAAGTCTTGGGATTCAATTCAACCTTATACAATTCCATATTGAAGGTCCATATCCGTTGCAACATGCAACGAAACATAGCCAATATTTTGACAGTCATTCAATCAAATATTAATTTCTAACTTTGGAGGTAACACAATTTATTTGACAAATTTTCTGCCTAGCCGAGCTACGTTTTATCTTTGATGAATTATGCTGTTTTTAAACGAAGGAATGTATGATGATTTTTCCCATATTTAATATAAAAAATTACGGAGGATTTACAAAAATAATTAAACTCAAAGTGGTGAATTAAAAAATAATCAAAAATTTAAAAATTTTGATTTATTTAGTCAGATTATTGGCTAGTGGACTTGTAGATATTGGCCTATTGATCCGTTAGCCCGTAACAATTGGTTAGCCAAAGACAATAGATTATTGACCCGTAACCGAGAACGAGTTAATAGACTAATATCTACGGACCTACGAATCAACGATTTAATTAGGTAAAATAATTTTTTTTTAAATTTTCTTATTTTTTAATTTAACCCCTTAAATTTAGTTATTTTACATAATTACTAAAAAATTTGTGGACCATCTTATCCACGTTCAAATTTTTGTACTTGTATATAAAAATTAATAAAGATTTATTACCAATATTTTTGTGTACAAGAGAAACACCCTTCATCTCACGTTTATAATTAATTATACGTTCATGAATTTAAACGAAATTTATAAT
>JANKKB010029696.1:0-28469 GCA_026225775.1 Bursera palmeri | reverse complement strand
CAGGAGGCTGCCTATAAATAGCAGCCTCCTCCACCGTTTGAATCATCCCTCAGAAGAAGAATTTCTTCGTTCCTTTATTTTCTCTCATTCTTGTATAATTTCTATTTAGTCCTTCAACTTTAGTTTTTTGCAATTACACCCCTAAGGTATAAAATATCCTTACACCCCTAACCGCAATAAATCAGCTACACCCCTAACTGTCTAATATCTCTATAGTCCCTCAGGTTTAACTCATAATAAATATACCCCTAATCTTTATTATATCGCTAATAGGCTTGTTTTACAACAAAAATGTAGCGAAATGATAAATGGGCTAAATAAAAACTTTGTAAACAAAGAACAAGGTAAGGCTTTGGAGGAATTTCAGACAACGGGCCAACATACAACAAAAACCCGCTCCAAGCTCAACTTAAAAAGTTGAAAGCATGACGTGAAGCAAGCCCCTCTCTCAATTCTCATAATCTCATTCTCCCTCCCTCTCGCTCTCTCTCTCACCCTGCAAGAAGCAAAGCGTGTGCCAACAATAAAGTTAGAATGATACCCAAGACCAGCCAATAGGCAAAAGCAAAGCACCGAAAGATGTTATTTGTCATAAGCAAAACAGCTTCTAAAAATCTCAGAATATGCTTTTTAAGTCTCTGACAAACCAAACCCACCTTGCAAAGCATTCTGAACCTGCCTGCAATTGTTGATCACCTCTGTTTATGGGCCACCGCTTCTCAATTCTTTGTCATTCAATGGGGAACTGCTGCTCAAGATCTCATTCTCATGATATCCCAATCTCCTCCTCTGACGATGATCATGAACAACTATCCAAAAGAACCCCACAACGACCACCTCAGTACAAACCACCTCCTCAACCTCCAACACAACCAACCCCAGTTCAGTCATGGTCCAAACTTCCTTCATCTTCACACGCTCAGATTGATTCCGTTCTGGGAAAACCTTATGTTGACATATCCTCAATTTATGTTCTTGAGAAGGTGTTAGGGAAGGGTCGGTTTGCGATCACTTATCTTTGCACTGAGAAAGCAACTGGAAGAAAGTATGCCTGTAAATCCATTTCAAGGCGCAAGCTTGTGCGTGACAAAGATGTTGAGAATGTCAGGAGAGAGATTCTGATTCTAGAGCACTTGAGTGGACAACCCAACATAGTGGAATTTAAAGGTGCTTATGAGGATAGACAGAATCTGCATTTGGTGATGGAATTTTGCACAGGTGGTGAGCTTTTTGATCGGATTACTGCCAAAGGGAGCTATTCAGAACGTGAAGCAGTTTCAATTGGTAGGCAGATTGTGAATGTGGTCCATGTGTGTCATTTCATGGGGGTGATGCATAGAGACTTGAAGCCTGAAAATCTTTTAATGGCGAGTGAGGATGAAAATTCTCCAATAAAAGCAACTGACTTTGGACTCTCTGTCTTCATTGAGCAAGGTCAGTTTCCTCTACTCTGTTTCAAAATTATAGCTTTTCGCTTTAATATGTCTAAAAAACATCTATTTCTTTGTTATGGTGATATATTTTGAATCCAATGCTTTACAAATTGGTCTTGCATATCTTTGATCATCAGTTCTTCTTTCTTAATTCTATTTTTTTTCCATACTCAATTACTTCAAATTGTTTTAATTTTTCTTTTGAAAAAGAAAGCCAGTTGGTAGGATAGTCTTGTATTCACATGGCTTAGATGATAGATATTTCCAAAAGTTTTCGTATGAAAAGGAGAAGAAAGTTTCTAATTAATAAACATTACTAGGAACTTTGTAGTAGATGCAGCAATGGGTCAACGCTTGACAGGGCCAAGTCAATGAAGATAAGGCCAGGTCAACCGAGTCAATGACTTTCTATAGTAAAAGGAAAAGGATAAGAAGAAAGATAATAATGCTTGTGGGATTCATCACATCATAATAATTATATGTGAGCATTAAAGCACTTGTTTAAACTAAAAGACACGTTATAGACAAATGACAATGCTGTGACTTGTGGGACATGCCCGCCCAGTCGTATCAATAGGGCGCTTTTGCTCCTATCAATTCTGGGCTTTTCACCTCTTCATTTATAGATTCATTTAGTGTTGTTTATTTATTTATTATTATTTTTATGGCCCAGAATTAATTACTTAATATATTACTGTGAGAACAGTGCTAGAACTTATAGGTTAGTTATGAAAAGGGGAAATATCACTGGTAACAGTAGTATGTCTCTGATATTGGCTAATGCTAAAACTAAAATCTGAGTGTATGCAGTTTGAATGTAAATTTCCCCCCCTAGAGAGATAGTATTATGACTTAATCAAAATCTGAACTAAGTAATATGGACCATAAACAAGATCTCGTGTGTATAATTTGGTTTCTTGTTCCACCTGTATAACCTCATTTTTTTCTTAGAGAGTGAGTGATGGGAAAAGAAGGGAGTTTTTCCCTTGTACAAATTTCATTTTCTGGTGCTTCTGATGTCTTGACTTTTCTGTGTCTTGAGTCCAAAGTGATCATAGGCCTCGTATCTTCTTGCACTAAATACAATTTTTATGTTTTACTAGGGAAAGTGTATAGCGACACTGTTGGAAGTGCATACTACGTTGCCCCAGAGGTGTTGAGGAAGAGCTATGGAAAGGAGATAGATGTATGGAGCGCTGGAGTCATTATATACATTCTTTTGAGTGGAGTGCCTCCATTTTGGGCTGGTATGCAAAGATTTTTGTTTATGTTTCAGTTGGCACCGGAGAATTAAAGTGAAAAATGAGATATGCCCATCAATTGATCTTACTAACAAAAGTACTGGATATTTGGTGAACTGTATTTAGTTGATCAAATAGTTCTGCATGTTTTCACAAGATTATTCTTCCACTATCATCACAATAACCAGCTAGTAGGCATTCACAATAAGACACATCACTGCATGAACAGAGTTGTTTCATGCTGCTAATTAACTTGAGCCATTTGAGTAATCGTCATTCTTCTCTTTACTGAATACTTTATACGGCATTTTGTGTTTTTAACATATTGAAGGTTGAAAAAACTATTGAGAAGCAAAATGCTTTTCCATAAATCATTATGGATCCATCTAGGTTAAGTTAGGCTTAAATTGCTTATGTTTTGCTAATTCTGAACAAATATCTTGCCACCATAAGTTTTTTTTTTCCCCTAGCTTATGTGGCACTAATATATAAATGGTTAAATTTCATTACAGAGAATGAGAGAGGAATATTTAAAGCAGTTTTAGAAGGTAACTTGGACTTGCAGAGCTCTCCATGGCCTTCGATATCTTTTGAAGCTAAGGATCTCATTCGGAAAATGTTGACAAGGGATCCTAAGAAACGAATCACTGCTGCCGCAGCCCTTGGTATGAACATACTTGATAGTTATAGTTTGCATGGGCAAGCCATTTAAAACTAATCCAATCCGCTCATTTTGAGGGGTGTATCTTGTGTAAGTTTTGGCCTCAATAACCTTTTTCGCAGTTGATCGGTCTTGCTGTAGATGTGATCATCAAATGTGGAAAGAATATCAGGCATCAAATTTGTATCCATCATTAGTTTCCTTTTGACTTATGTGGGATGCATTGCATTTCAGTTTTGAAATAGAATTAATTTGCCTCCATCTTAAATATAGGACACTATTTCTATAAACAATGAGTAAATCATTAATGTCATTCATGCTATGTATTTGAAACAGAACATCCATGGATGAAGGTGGGTAGTGAAGTATCTGATAAACCCATTGACAGTGTTGTTCAAATTAGGATGAAGCAATTCAAAGCAATGAATAAGATGAAAAAGCTTGCCTTAAAGGTATGATAGTTAAATTTTATGCAGATAGTGAATTGTCAGTTCGTGCAGTGGTTTGGTTATCACATGTCTGAATGATTTCTTTGTTCTGTTATCTGTTGTTTTTTCCTACTGGCTGGTCCCCTTATATATCTGAACACTGTATTGCTGAAGGTGATAGCAGAAAATCTTACAACAGAAGAAATCAAGGGCCTGAAAGAGATGTTCAACAACATGGACACGGATAGAAGTGGTACAATCACGTATGAGGAACTCAAAGATGGATTGTCCAGGCTGGGATCTAAGCTCACTGAAGCAGAAATGAAGCAGCTGATGCAAGCTGTAAAAACTTCTAAACTATCTCATTCCCCTTTATCAGTGTACTTCATGAAGAAAAGATTTGCGCCTTTACATTTATGAACGTTTGAAACCAACTTTACTTCGCTAGCAACATTATGTGGTTCACTATTTCACTAAAAAATGTTGTTAACTAGTTTAAATTTATGCAGGCTGATGTCGACAGTAGTGGGACAATAGATTACTCTGAATTCATTACTGCTACTATGCAACGGCATAATCTTCAGAAGGAAGAAAACTTGTTGAAGGCTTTCCAGCATTTTGATAAGGATAACAGCGGGTTAGTGTGCTGTTATTTTTCCTCTTTTATGGTTCTTCACTTAATGCATATTCACCCCTTTACTTATAATGCTTCATTCTTTTTGGTAATCAAGTAAAAGTTCTGAGCATTCAGAGTATTCAACTTCGACTTACAAGACATAATTTTTACCAGGTTTATCACAAGAGAAGAGTTAAAACAAGCTATGACTGAATATGGAATGGGTGATGAAGCTACAATAGATGAAATCATTGAAGATGTTGATACTAATAAAGTAACTATCTTCTCTTTGAATTCTTATACTGAATCCCCCTTTGTTTTAATGCAACAATAATTTGGGTGTATGACTAATATATCATGGTGGGTTTTAATTGTGAAGGATGGAAATATTAACTACGAGGAGTTTGTGGCCATGATGAGCAAAGGAACGCAAGGAGCTCCAGGTCTGACATGACAAACTGCGATAAATGTTTGTTAATATCATGTATAGGTGGGTAATAAAGCTAAGAGTCGGCCAAAAGTCTCCATTGTTTACCTGCAAATCGAGCTGCATTCTCTTCTCCACGTCCTTTCTTGTTAACGTTAATAAATTACTTGCGCCTGTGCGTTGCCATGTGTACTTATGCTGTTCAAATATTCAAAACGCAGTTCTCATGGGGCTAAATTTGCCACACATAATGTTCGTTCAAGAATTGAAAGTATTAGATAAATAAAGTGGAATTCTAACAACACTCTTTTGTGATTTATTTATTGTGTTGGATATAAATAATATTCACTTGTTATTCCATTATAATAATCGTAAATCGACGAGAGACAAATATTAATTAGAGAAAAGAGGGTATTTTCTAATCATGTATTTCAGTTAGCATGTCTTTTAATTAACAAGTGATGTTAAATTCAATATATAAAATAAATTTTATTTATTTTTTAAAGATTAACAAGTATTTTTTATTAACACGTTAACAACTTATAACGTGGGAGAATATATTCTCTAATCATGTACTTACAATGAATTTGGAATTGAATTTAGTTAAATTATCGAAAAAAAATTAGGATTTTATTAACTTTTAATATTAAGGGCCTTTTTTTTAAATGAAATTTGAATGAGTTTGAATTTAAATTTAGTGTGACTAGGTCTAAGTATGTAAATACTAATCGTATATATATATTTTTTCTAAATTTAGACACTAAATTGAATTGTCGAAAACTAATGTTTCATATATATATATTCTTTTCAATGATATTTTCATTTATGTTTTTATTTAACATAGTACAAACATTTATAAATTAATATTTTGATAAAATTAATATTAAAAATTGAAATATTAAAAAACTTGACGTTTTAATTATTTAATCTTAATATATTAGAATTAATAAATTATATTATGAGTTATTATATATATATTTGTAAAAATCATATTTTATTATAAGGTTTAATATAAGAAAAAGTTAGGTGACCATAAAATAATTTTTTATAAAAATACGTCATAACAAATTATATAAAGGTATTTTAAAAAATAAGGCTAAAATAAAAACTTTTCAACATTTATTTTCACATAAAATTTGTCTTACAAAAAAACTTAACAAAAAAAAAAAAATCAAATTGAGATAAAATGATAAACACCCTTAGCTCCTTCAATACGTGGCCCGATTATCACTAATTAGGTATAAGGACGACGTCGTTTGGTCCCTCTTTTTTGTGTCATCTATCCAATGAAGCGATCCAACTAACCAAACGTTCTCGAACAATGAAGAGCTGAGTGGAGAAGAAAGAGAATGATCTCCCTCCACTCTGTATCTTATTGCTCTGCTCTCAAATCCTCACCTGTAATAATCCCTTCTAGGGTTTTCAAAATCTTCAGAGCTCGTTGCTCTTCCAAAAAACTGGAACCTATCGCTAACTTTGCTGGCCTCGAATTAGACGAAACAGTGGATGTAAAAGCAGCTAAGCTCAGGCTCGACTCTTGGATATCTTCTCGCATTGTCGGCATTAGCAGAGCTCGTGTGCAATCCAGCATTAGTTCTGGCCTCGTTAGAGTCAACGGGCAGGTTATCAATAAGGTAATTTTGTTGCGTTTTGATACCTTCTTAATCTTGAATTTGGATTTTTTAACTGAATTCAATAATACCCTCTTGTTTAGGTTTCACACAATGTCAAAGCTGGAGATAAGGTCAATTGTAAAATTTCAGAGTTACAGCCTTTGAGTGCTGTTCCTGAAGACATTGCTTTGGATATTGTTTATGAGGATGATCATGTACTTGTGGTCAACAAGCCTGCCCACATGGTAACATACTCAAGACTTTATCTGTTTTAAGTTTGTGTTCAAATTATTCATTCATTGAACATCAATTGTACTTGTCTCATTACCAAGATAAAGCTTGTGTTCAAATTATCCATTCATTGAACATCGATTGTACTTGTCTCATTACCAGGTTGTTCATCCAGCACCAGGCAATGCTACTGGCACACTTGTCAATGGCATTCTTCACCATTGCAGTCTTCCTAGAGTTGCATTTTCAAACAGGGAAGCTCTTTCAGATTCTGAAGATTTTTCTGATGATGAAGAGTTAACTTCCAGTATATTTGGGCCATCAGTTCGGCCCGGGATTGTGCACAGATTGGACAAAGGCACCAGTGGATTGCTTGTTGTTGCAAAGGTGATTTTTGTACACTTTTGATAATTGCTCCAAGCACTAAGCAGATGAAATTATTAATCTATTTTAAGTTTACCCATCATGTCTCCTGTAGTTGAATTTTTTGCACTTTCTTTGGTCTTCATAATGCATGCAGGATGAACATTCTCATGCCCATTTATCAGAACAATTCAAGCTACATACAATTGAGAGAGTGTACATCAGCATTACTTCTGGAGTTCCCTCGCCATATTCTGGACGTGTAGAGGTTCCAATTGGTCGTGATCCGAATAACCGGATTCGTATGACTGCTAAACCTGGACCAAGCAAATGTGGACAGGCCCGCCATGCTGCTAGTAGGTGATTTATGGTCCTCCACCTGCGTCTTTATCATGTTAGTAGTAGGTGGCATTTGTGTTGGTTACCTGACCTTATCATTTTCTGTTAACTGATCAATGTAACTGTTGAGTTGATAAAAAGGTACAATGAGTTAGGTATACATTATACGCCAATGAAATTATGGGGTTGGGATTCCTATGACTTCAATCTGGTCTAGTTGTGCCAATGAGGTTTTTCTGTGGCAATTTCATGAGCCTTGATCACACCTTGCTGGAGCACTATTTTCAGCATGCACATTTAAGGATGACATCTACCCTTCAATCTTGAATTGATTGGAATTGAAATTCAGGAAGAACACCAGTTAATGTAATCGTGATTGATTTGTTAATTTCAACCTACAAACTCAGTGAAAAGAGTAAGAAGGGTAGAAGACACATTGATTGGTATTTAAGTATGAGTCTAGTCTGAATTTTTTTTATTTTTTATTTTTATTTTTTTTATTTTTAAAACGACATCTCAAGATAGGGTGAAAATAGTTAATTCAACATACCGTGTCTGACATAAATTTGGTTTTTTTACTGTCCGTTAGTGTTGCTCAACTTTGCTGTTATGTGATGTTGAATGTTCCTAGAACAGGTGTCAAATCAATATAGAAGGGATCTTTCTATTTCTTTAGTGTCTTAACTCTGAGAGATATGATTGTCCTCCATATGAGTTAATGAATGTTGGACATTTCTAAGGCTTTGATGCTTGTTAGTTAAAGTTGTTTGAACCTTTATCAGGTACAAAGTGATTGAAATTCTTGCTGGCGGTGGTTCTGCACTGGTGTTGTGGAGATTAGAAACTGGACGTACTCATCAGGTACTGCATGCTATATAAACTGTTAGCCTATTTTTGCAATGTGGATGAATAGTATCAATGGCTGTGAATATATGTTGATGCTATATTGGTTTGTCCATCAACCTTACTCTGAAAACTCTAATTGCCTAGCATTGTTGTTTGTAAATTACAATGTGGCTTCTTTTTAATTTTTGTAATTGAACAGAAAAACTAGAGAGAATATTTTTTGATATCTTATTACGAGGAACATAGGTATTTATACATGTACAATATGATCTAACTAAGGGAACTAGCTATAAGTTAGCCTAACAATCAGCTCCTAAGAATCTGCTAATATACAAGGAAACTAATATATATACAGCTAATATGTTCTGTAACAATTTTAAAAGAAATGTTGTGCCCACATTCTTATAATTTGCGTTTGAGTAGGATTTAGCTCTAATATCCTAAGGGCAAGCTATGTTCACTGCTTAAATATATAGGATAAAAGGTATGGAAAAGGAATCTAGTAATCAATTCTGTTAAGCTCCTATGTGGTCTTCTCTTCACTCTTTTCTTGTGATAGGAAGTGAGTTCTATGTAGTCTTTATTAACTATTCTTTTGTTCAAGTTGAGTTGTACTGGATGGACAAATAATAACATGCAGCCTCGCTTGCTTTTTGTATTAGATTCGTGCACATGCAAAGTACATGGGAATTCCACTATTAGGTGATGAAGTGTATGGAGGGACTAAGAACATGGCCATGTCACTGCTTCTGCCCAGAACTTTACATAGCTCTCATGGCAAACTCCTGAAATTGGTTTCTAAACTAGAGAGGCCTTGCCTCCACGCTTTTTCACTTCGGTAGATCATAAATCTAAATCTCTTGTCCTTTGATTCTCCTTTGAGTATTAAATAAATTTGTAAGAAAATGTTTCTTTTATCTATTATTTGTAGGTTCATGCATCCACACACAGGGGACAGGATGCACTTCTCATGCCCCCCACCTCCAGATTTTGCTGAGATTTTGAGCCAATTACAAGAAATTGGCACGGAGAAGGTATTTTCCCCATTGTTCAGCTAATTATTCTCAGAGGTTGTTCACATCACTCTTTAATTAAACTTGGTTTACCCATTACCTATGCTTTCAATGTGGCATTAATGGGAAGTCATCTCAAAAACAGAGTCATAGATTTGGGTTTTCCAGACCAAGCTCGGCCAGTAATGGGGGTAGCCCTCGGTTACCGTAATTAGTTATAAACAACTTATCTTCTCATCGGCCAGGATGTTAATTTGGCGTCTTTCAAGTGAGAAAGTTTATCAAGTGTTTAAAAAAGGTGGGAAGTCTCGAAACTCTGAAATTTAACTCTAAACTAGCTTTTCTCGGTGAGTCTTAACCTAGGATTGTTAACTAAACTTTAAGTGTCAGACAATGTCATTGACAAATAGCGATCTAGTTTTACTTGATTCTAATGGTAGGAACCGATGATTCTTAAAACTTGCCTTTCTTATTGTCAAGTGTTTGATGTGCAGCCTAGATTTGATGGATGATTGTATTCATATTAGAAAGGAGATGGTTTAAATGCGCCACATGAACACAGTGAAGAGGCTGGCCAGATGATGGTTTGTAAAAGTATACTGTTGCCCAGATGATAGACGAGTATTGTCAGAATGTGTTCGTGGAATGTAAAGCTCGAAAACTCAACGCGGAACCCATAAAGGAGGTTACATATTGAGAAGATGACTAAGAAAACTCCGTCGGGAAGAATGTTTATCAATTTGCAACTTTTTTTCTGAGGTTACTTTTCAATTGTTTTAAAGCACTGTTTGCCGATAAAGTAATCTGTATTAAGATCTCTTTAAACTACAAGAAAGAGAGACGAAAAGAAAAAAGAAAAAGAGAAAAGTTTATCAAAAAGTAATATTTTCTTGTGAGGAGTTGATTTGGCCTCATCTCCCAGAGAACTGCAGGAGCAAACAACAGATTTCCTGGACTTCAGCTATGGATATGACCGTAAATTAACAAATATTCTATTCTTCTCTTCGATCACACCATAAGGCCGTGTAAATAAGCAGTAGTAGAGTAATTTTTATTCATTATAATTTAAAACTGTACATTGATAATAGACAGCACAAGCCAGAAGACACCAAATTAATTAAACTCCCAAATGCTCCAAGTATATGTTAAACAGTGGAACTAGAGTGTATAAGCATGTTCATTAAGTATATATCTTGTGGTTCAGAATTATTTTGTTAGTTTAAAGTTACCCATCAACGTCACTCGCAACCTATATTCCTATTTGCTAATGATTCTATAGCTAGAAAATCACATCCTCTGAACCACATTTTATTGTCCAAGACTCCAAATGAGTGAAGGGCGAAAAAACTTTCAACCTAAATGGTAGGTGTAAAGATACAAAAACTTGTCATCTACAGAATAATGGCACCTGAGATCTAGAAGTGCTTTATATGGTAACTAAGGCATACCATTACGTGCCATTAGCCGCAAAAACTACCAGCAATGACCCTCGTGACATAGTGTGTCCCTACGTCCTGCCATAAAGAAATAGTTGAGCAAGGTCAAGAAATTGTATCAACAGAAGTAAAGAACACTATTTAGCTAGAAACAACAATTTGAATGGATGAACGTATTGCAACAATATATCAATATATATTCTAACATGTGTACAAATTTCATAAGCCCAAAACCTTGATACACATTGCTACACAAAGTTTAATCTGACATTGAAGATTACCTTTAGATAATAACTCAGACTTTGTACTCATGCAGATGCATCCATTTCGTAGATGACCATTTGTTCCCTCTAATCACAGGGCAACCACCTAGCATTGACAACAAAACGTGTTCAATTCACTTACAGTAGTGTTGGATGACTAAAAACTGCTTATTAAAAAATGAAAAGTAACTTCCAATCATAAGTGTTAATTATTTCAGGCTAGAAGACAAGTTAGACCAAATCTTTTTCTTCTGAAATGCTTGACAAACAGCAGAATAAATACTTGAATTAAGGCTGGAAAATAGAAAATTACTAACCATGCAAACTTGAAGGATCTAGGGTGGCATCTGGCCTCATGCTCCAAAACAATAATGCGTCACCCATTTTTGGTTTTATGGAGAGACCTTCTTTGCCACATTGAGACAACTCATTCCACCATGGTACAGAACTGAAATTTGTTTTGGCAGCAGGAAACACTGTCTCCCCCCCTTCTTCAACATCTGACCTGTAACAGCGAAGGAAAAATGGAGAGAAGGCAAACATAAACTTTTGGTACAGGATACATCTTAATAAAAATTAAGGTATATGATGAGTATATTCTGAGGTGTTGGCAGAGATAATTAGCTCTTACAAATACATAAGAAGAGTAGCTATCCGTTGGCCTCCATTCTTAGTGTTGAACTCATCAAGGAAGTAATCATAGTGAGCATCATATTTCTGTCCAACTTCATAGTGGAGGATTTGAAGTCCTTCTCCATGCTCTGTAGAATGTAATGTTAGCTTAAATAGACCAAATATATGAATTGGAACACAGATAATACTTTTTTGTTCCCATATCACTGACCAAAGAAAAATCATATGATTAGACAGGAAGAAAAAAGTTAAACTAATACATTTATCTACAAGGCAGCAAAAATGCAACATGGAAAAGATGGAAAACCGAGTAAGCAGACTTTAGATGAATGCACCATTGTGTTAGAAATAAAAAGAAATCAATTTTTTTTATTCATTTGTGTGAGCATTCAAATTTAGAAAAACCATTTTACATAAGTTAAAGAGCCTCACCTACAGGAATGAAGGTGAAGTCTGCTATTCTTTTCTCAATTTCCCTAATAATCTTGTCTTGTCCTCTGCGCAGAAACATACCGGAACTTGTGCGTACCCTGCAAACAAGAGATGCCAAGTTCCTTAACAAGTCTTGTTCAATAAAAAAGGAATTTTTTTAATTAAATCAGCAAAGAAAATTGAGATTGTAGCATGGAAATGCGTACCTGCTGTCCTTACTCTGACCAGTTTTGCTATCAACAACAGTTGACTTAACCATATGAGGTTTAGCAAGATCTATTAGGTACTCACATTCTGCCTTGGACTGTAAAAGTAGTACTTAAGAGTCAATATTTTTCTTAAACCAAAGGCTTATCTATTCCGCACATAAGTGTGAATAAACATATTGTTGAAATAAAATCTACATCATAAGCACTTGAAAGGAAGGGGACAATATTCCTACGATTAAACTAAAAAATGCTAAACTATTTCAAACTCACTACAAGGTTTGTAAGAGTGATGCTCCGAAAAGGAATGCCTGCAACGTAACTTCGTACACCTCAAAAGCAACCATACGAGATAAAAGATCAGAAAATTAAGGGCGGTGATTCCTACTACTGGTTTTTTTATGTGAGTTTTTCCGTTAAAACATCAAGAAACTAGGTAATTTATGTGACTCTAAAATAATAATAATAAAAAAAATTATTATGTAAAATTGTCCCTTCAATAATCCCCAGTGCAATCAACATATCGAATTGTTTAATCCATCAACAGATCCCCAACTTAATAGATATACTATGAGTGGTACACGATGGGCAATCAAATCATATGTTCAATCCTATAGCAAATCCAATGTCCGTAAATATATTAATTCAGCTCATTATTTTTACTACGAGTGTTTCAAGCCCAAGTGGACATGCACACTAATTCCTAACCAATAATCTTTAGAAGATGCGTAAGTTTGAACATTGATCACTCTTTATATACAGAGTAGTCCTCCGATTTAATTAGGTAACCAACCGAACAAAAAATTGAAAAAAAAAAAAAAAAAAAACTGACCAGAAAATTATGATAAATGAAAGCTCTGGGCTCCCAAGAAATANAACCAACCTAAAAAAAAATTTAAAAAAAAAAAAAAAAAAAAAACTGACCAGAAAATTATGATAAATGAAAGCTCTGGGCTCCCAAGAAATAACTTCGGTCCACTGCTCTCTATTCTCATCCGTCCTATCATGTCTGCAAGTCAGTAAAATTAATAAAATAATTCACAGCCAACGATTAATTTGAAAAAGAAACAGTTAATAAAGAGTCAGATACATACTTTTCAGCGACGAGGCGCCTGTAGGAGCTGAGATCATTTGGCGGAGAATCATCGTCGCCTATTGGAAGAGAGAAAATCCCCATGGCCAAAAGCATCAAAAGAACAATCGTTAGCATGAATAGCATTGACAGAACGAGTGTCAATGTCGACAATTTCTTCGCTTGTAACCGAGAATGCCTCACTCTCACCATTATTCTTCAAACTGCTGCTCCAAAAACCAAACCCCTAATTGTTTAATACAACAATTCAGTTTCAAACACTACGCTAGAAGAAAAGTTCCCTCTTCTCTCTTTGTTCTGTAAACGTTAGAGTTAGAGAGAGATGACGGAGCTGGTGCTGATCTATTTTGAGAATCCTTTATATAGATATACACAGAATACACAATATTTTTCAAATGGTGGCAGGCTGGATGGACGAGTTGAAATGACAAAATTACCCATCCGTGTCGGTGTGCATTGCAGTCAATTTGGTCCGTGAAGGGGGTGGGCGTTTCTGTCATTCTATCCGCTCGTGGTTTTACCGTTTGGGGCTTTTCAGCGGTTGTTGTGGGCAGCACAAGGTTTGTGATTGGTTAGAGCTTTGACTGGAATGGAAAAGTCTCCCATGGCCCATAAGCCAAGTTTTCTTCTTAATATGGAATAAATAATAATCAATGCACAAACAAGTGCATGTTGAACCTCAGTAGTCAAAATAATAATCACAACTCGTAAGGTCTGGACCAATTTGATCAAACCTGTTTGCAAGACTCACGAAAACAAAAGGCAAACCAGCAAATTAATATGTATATTTTTTCCGCTAAATTGAACATAATTCGTCTAGCTGGATTAATTGAATGGCAAGCAACGAACCGCGCACAAAGGCCAAAGTGTTGGAATAAGAATAAGAATCCGGGTTCGTTTGGTAAAATTAACGAGATTTTAATAATTAAAACGAAATAATTTGGAGATAATCCGAATATGATGAAAAGCAGGGGCTATTGGTGGAAAATTTGAAAATCCTGCTCACAGCGGCAGCATTCTTCTTTTCGTAAACTGAGTGGGGTCCATATTGATCACACTTCTCCACTGGTTCGTCAGCTAAAATCCTTTCTCTAAAAGTCATTCTTAGTTCGCTTCTTTTGTAACCGCCAATAAATTTGTCGGCAGAGATATCGGAAAATGGCGGCACTGGGAACATGGCAACCAAGAGGAGGGAAGGCCTGAGAGAGGTATGCAGTCTACTTGAACAACACATTTCGCCTACTTCTGATATGTCTCGTATTTGTCAACTGCTTCAACATTACAGTCAGTTCCCGGATTTCAACAACTATCTCGCTTTCATCTTCGCTCGTGCCGAGGTATTATCTTTGATCATCTGCATTCTGATCATAAATTTATAGTAGTTTTGTTTTGTTTTATTTTGTTTATTTATTTTGTTTTTTGTTGAAGTCTGATAGAGTTCTTGAGTGCGTTGAAGAAAAAATATATAAGATCTGGTGAAACTCAAATCATTCCTCTCAAGTTGTCTATTTTTTACATTTCTCCTTAATTATTTAGAAGCAATCAAGAACACAAGGACAATTTCACATTGGACTCTGGGAGAAGCTGGCAAAAGTAAGTTAAAAATTCACAGTTAGTAAAATGGGATGTAAATCCCATACTCACATTAAAGATGCAACTTGAGAATTGCTGGAATGGTGGGGCAGAATAAATTATTGGAAGGGTAATGAAGTATGAGTAATTTTATCGAGCACATTTTCTTTTTCTGGTCACTGTCAGTATTGGTCCTATTGAGTTATTTCATCTTTGACATTTAATCGTCGTTTGTTCTGTGCCACGTATCTGCAAATGACGAATGGGCTTTTATAATCAAACAACATCTTGGACAGGATACGTGATGATATTTTGAAGGAAGAGGCATGCCGTGGCCTATGTGCAATTTATGCTAATTCTTTCTTAATTTCTGTTAGTTAATCATCTTAAACAGTTGCAAGTTATTGAAGGTAATTTTCAAACCTTTGCGGGTCAGGGCCAATCCATCTGGGGCTATAAATTCACTTGTCTACATGTGCATAGCTATTGCAAGTTGGA
Source organism: Bursera palmeri (assembly GCA_026225775.1). Classification (NCBI taxonomy): domain Eukaryota; kingdom Viridiplantae; phylum Streptophyta; class Magnoliopsida; order Sapindales; family Burseraceae; genus Bursera; species Bursera palmeri. The sequence continues at coordinate 13,125 of JANKKB010029696.1, read as the reverse complement.
AAGTAATACTGCAGTAACAATTTAAACTTCTAGTAGTTTGAAAAAAAAAAAAAATCTTCTCTTTGCATTTTAAATTTCATTTATCTCCCAGGTAATAAGGAGTGAGACTTTACGAAATGAGTTTGCCAAGTTCTGCATCGATACAAACAGGTCTCTTTTTTCTTTTTTTTCTCTCCCTCTCTGTTTTTGTGTGTAAATTAGTTTCTGCACAGTCATGTTAACTGCACTACCAATGGAGTTTCCCGATTTATCAAGGAAGCTTTGTATTTCTAGTTTCTAAATCATACATAAAATAATGAAAACAGGGATTGGTTATTTATAAGTTTGCATGTTTTATTTCTTGGTTTAAAAATTCATGTCTCTGAACTGTTCTATAATTGAGAAAGATTGTAATAACTTGCTGGAGTATGGAAAAGTTATCTATATCTTATCTAATTTCATTAAGGAATATATGGTAACCAGCTGGTATACATATGTCAACAGATGCTTGGAGATGGAACATGGGAACAGTGTCTGTCTGCATTGGAGCACCCAGCCAGAGAAAAGCTGTCAAATTACCAGGTCTAGTGTTAGGAATCAGAAGTTGCCTATACTGAGGTGATTCCGTCCCTCTTGTGTTGCCCATCAAAACTATATTATGCATTATGGGGATCCAAAATTAAAGTTTGGTTGAGGATTTTTTAGGCAAAGAGCAAGTTGAGAACTGAATCTTTAAGTGGAAACTGCTGCCACTTCTATTTTCTTTAAGACATCAAGATTCTTATTCAAATATACCTTGAGAAATGGAGGCAAGATAAGTGAAAGCAGAGGCCGGATTCAATTTAGAAAGGTGCAACTTTTCAAGCAAGCTTTACAGGCATGAATACAATGGATGTAGCCATTTTTCAGGTCCAAAACCTTTGGTTTGTACATATCCTAGTTATATATGGTGGCGGGATATACTGTAGCCCAAGTCACCGTTGATGTATATTGATTAGATTCTTGCCATTGATGTATATGTTACGAAGTGTCTAGATATGTGATTAAGCTGTGACAGTTAGCAAGCAAGAGTGTGAGGGAAACTGCTTGCATGATTCCCTTCCTTAGGGTTTTTCAGATATTGCAGATATCGACATTTGTACACCTGATAAGTTTGATTTTATGCATGCAATTTAGCTGGCCCACAATTCGTTTACTCTTCCAGGACAGAAATCATTTGCATTTCATCATAAGTACGTACGAAAATAATTACCCTTACGCGATCGGTCAGTCGCCTCCGAGTTATCAGCTCTTCCTCGTCACTGTCGAGGGATTTCTCTGTCGTGATCATGTGTTTGTAAATTAATTCCTCCAGAGTGTTGTAAGTGATGCTGGATTGAAACCACGTCGTTTCCCGTTAAGACTGGAAGGTTGGGCCATTTCTGAATCGACCTCGACATACAACCCTGTTTTCTTGATTCTCCGCTGTTTGTCTTTTGGGCGGTTGGCCGGTGGTTTTACCGTTTCAGACTTTCAGCAGTTGTTATGCGCAGCACAAGGACTGTGATAGAGCGTTGAATGGAATGGAAGAGTCATGCACGGCCCGTACGTTAGAGTATTCTTCTTAATAATATTTTAATCAACGCTCAGAAGTCCATAATGTAGCTCAATACTCGAAATAATCACAACTCGTAATTCCCAAGAAAGTCTGGACCACCTTGATCAATTCCTGTTTGCAAGACTTACCAAACAAAAGGAGAGCCAGTGAATTAATATATATATATATATATATATATATAATAAAATAGTAGTCCCAATGCCATGCTAAATTGAGCATAATTCTTCTATCTAGATTAATTGAAGGGCAGGCAAGTATCGCACGCAAAGCTAAAAGAAATTGGAATAAGAATGAGAATCCTCAGATATAACTAAGGGTTGGTTTGGTAAAATTCACGAAAGTTTTTAATAAAAAACGAGATAATTTGGATATAATCAGAATACAATTTTGTGATACAAAGCCGGGGCCATTGGTGAAAAATTTGAAAATCAATCTCAAACCAAGGACATTCTTTCTTCCATCAGCTCAGTAGAGTCCATCACACTTCTTGAAAGTTTCGTCCGCTCAAATTCTTTCTCTACCTGTTCGCATTTATTGTATAGTTACCGATAAGTTTGTCGGCGGAGATATTGGAAAATGGCGGCACGGACGTTATGGCAGCCTAGAGAGGCAGGCCTGAGAGAGATATGCAGTGTACTAGACCAACACATTTCGCCTACTTCTGATAAGTCTCGTATTTGGCAACAGCTTCAACACTACAATCAATTTCCGGATTTCAACAACTATCTTGCTTTCATCTTCGCTCGTGCCGAGGTATTGTCTTTGATCATCCGTATTGAGATTATAAAGTTATAGTATTTTTATTTTATTTATTTTGTTTAGATTTATTTTATTTATTTTGTTTTTTTTGTTGAAGTCGGATAGAGTTCTGGAGTGCGTTGGCTCTTTGAATACTTAGTAGTGAATTTCACCTACCACAACGCGGAAGCTAGAATTACAAGCTTAGGAGCACTCCAATCAAATATTAGGAGTTGAAAGTTGTTTTACTTATTTTTGTTACGAGTTGATTAGCCAATCATTAAAGTAAACTTTTGATTACTTATCAACTTTTCTTTTTGGTATTTCATTATAACATCCACTGTTCACTAGACAAGTAATCATACACACTTGTTTTAATAAAGGAAAAGAAATTATCTCTAGGCATCAGATTGCATTTTCAACACTTACGTTGCCTTTTGTAGCGTGGAAATAGATTTTGGTGGAAATGAGAAAGATTTGTCTAATTCTCTCTTCTGCCAAACACTGTCTTACGGCTCTTCTAAACGTCTATTCTAGTAGCTGAATGGTGTTTGTCTTGGTTGACTTGTTTGTTTAACAGGGTACTTTAGTTGTAATTCGGCAGGCGGCTGGTCTGCTTCTAAAAAATAATCTTAGAAGTGTATTCAAATCCATAGATCCTGCATATCAGCAATATATAAAATCTGAGTTGTTGCCTTGTATTGGCTCGGCTGACAAGCACATCAGGATTACAGTTGGGACGATTATTAGTGTCGTTGTTGAGCAAGGAGGAATTTGCAGCTGGCCAGAGTTGTTGCAAGCCCTTGTGCAATGCTTGGACAGCAATGATATAAACCTTACGGAAGGTGCCTTGAATACTTTATCAAAGGTAGGGGTGAGCTTCATTTACTAGGGAAATTTTGTTTGAGGAAATAGTGTGTCTTTTCACTCATGAAGCAATGGAGTGTGCATGCTCTTATGAATTTATTTGTTTTTTATAAATTTCTGGGGTATTAGATTCCATTTGAAATAGTTATTTATTCAATGCCAAGAGTTTATCCATGGAAAGTACATAATGAAGTTGCGAGAGGACTGCAATCTGTCCTCTGAATATATCTTAATTGACTGTTCTAAATTCTAGAACTAATTTGTCTATCTGTCTCTCCCAAGAGAATGCTTTCTTCCGCTGGATGGTCTTCAAAAATTTATTTCTTTCAAGAATTTGTTTTAGTTTTGTGCTATTGACATATTCACTTGGTATTCTATACCTGCATTTGTTGCTACTGCTGGTGATATTTGCCTAGTGAAGCTTCTTAAACAGCAAAAATGTGATAAGATTTCCACTATAGAGATTCTTATGATGCAGATGACATGTTATAATCTTGTGTATCATAGATTTGTGAAGATATTCCTCAAGAGCTTCTTTCAGATGTACCTGGATTAGTTGAATGCCCCATCAATGTATTCTTACCAAAACTGTTCCAGGTGAGAAGAGAAATTTACTTTGTTTTGTTTTAAGTTCACCAGAAATTTAGCACCTTGCAATATTTTTTATGACTATATTCTTGATTGTTCTAAATGCCTCACATATATTTTTTCCCTTTAAAATCAGTTCTTCCAGTCATCGCATGCCTCTCTAAGGAAGCTCTCTCTCGAATCAATAGATCAGTTCATTTTGTTGATGCCTGATGTAAGGATCAATTAACACTTCTGATTTTGTGCCTTTGAATTGTTTGTTGGTTCTCGAAACACTTACCATATTTTTTATGCATGTGTAGGCATTGTCATCGTCCATGAATCAGTATATCCAGGCTTTGTTTATCCTTGCTCATGATCCTGTTGCAGAGGTTCGGAAATTGGTGAGTTTTTTTTTGGAACATGATGCCAAAAACTTTATGGATCACCTACTTTGGCAAAATCATAATGCTACTATGCAATCATCCTTCGCCTGCAGTACTAAATATATATATGCCTACGGCCCATGGGTCAGCTTCTTGAAAAACTTGCAGATCCATTCCTCTGTTAGTTGATGTCACATTTGTTCCTCATTAACAAAAAAATAAAAATAAAAGCAAAAAGAAAGTGTATTGGTTGTTCCGTATAGTTCTTTCATGTTCCTCATGTTTGACATTATATAATATTTATCTAGGCAATCACATACATGTTGTGACCAGTTGATAATGTAGAGACCAATCAATAATGTAGTTGAAGTCTTTTTGTTGATCAGTAAACAAAAATCAAAGTATCAAAATTTCAAGAACAATTTTGTATTATAATAGACCATGCATCCTTGTTTGGCACCTCCGTATTAGATGATTGTGTAGGTCATGTGAAATTGGTGGTCTACGCTGTACAGTTGTTGACCTCACACTTTTTCACTTGAAATCTCTTTGTCGGTCTTACACTTTCGAAAGTGGACAGATGCTTTCTAATGTTCCTAGAGTTCAATTATTAAAACGTTTCTTGCTTTCTTTCTTTCTTTTTTTGATTAAACAGGTTTGCTCTGCTTTTGTTCAGATTGGTTGTGTTTATCCTTCTATCTTGGAGGTAAGCATGGTTTTCAGCTAATGCTTTATAAGTATGTTGTTTTTTTTCCAGATATAGAACCAGAACTTAGAGCCATATTTATCATGCAACTATTTTGTTTTGCCTACTGATGCAATCATTAACTTACACAACAGCCACATTTGAGAAATATAATTGAATTAATGTTGCAAGCAAATAAGGACATGGATGATGAGGTTGCTCTTCAAGCTTGTGAATTTTGGTATCTCCTTAACTTCGCATAGATTATATGAATTATCTGGTAGAAGAATGTTGCTTAAATATTGAACGAATTAATATGTTGCTTAAATATTGAACGAATTAGTGCACAGTCTACTAGTAGTGGAAGATTATTTTTCATCTATGTTTCCAGTGGGCAATGGTTGTCAAACTGACCTTGGGATTTTACCATGTCCATTGCTGAACCAAAATAGTAAAATGCTCAGGATCTTGGTTTTGCTTGTTTCTACAATTAGAATGCCGATGTTGTTGCTCTATTAGTTTCTGGTAGTTTGTTCAGATATCTCAGTTCTTGTGTCGGAGTGTAGTAGAAATCAGGAATCAGGACTAGCTAAAGTGGTGGCTTTATTGTACTTCAACAAATAGGTCATGGAAGGCTCACTCTAAGAGCTTCTCAATGATGGTTATAACAATTTACTCATTTTCTTACGCAGATTTCTTAAGCAGAGTGCTTAGATACTTATGTTGTGATTGTCAGGTCAACATATTGTGAAGCTTCATTAAACCCAGAACTTTTGAAAGAGTTCTTGCAGCATTTGATTCCCGTACATCTCAATAATCTTCGGTTATTCCTTTCTTGATCCCTTGTATTATCTTCTAGCATCTCAAAGCCCCTTTTCTCATGCCATGATATCATCTTCCATAGATTTTGTTGTCAAATATGGTATATGCGGAGGATGATGAGTCTCTTGTTGATGCAGAGGTGAATCTTTCTTGGCTACTTTCTTGTTAGTTGTTTTTGCTTTGAATGTCTTATCATCTTCTTGTCCTTCACTTGCAGGAGGATGAGTCCATTCCAGATGGAGATCAGGTATGTGAAGGTCCTTCTTGCTTTTCTTTAATTTATTTTTTCTAAAGTTAATTTGTTTATTTTTTTCCAATCACAGTTGAAATTTACATTTTGGTTTAGTGTCTTAATTTGAGATTATTTTTCTCTTATGAATCCTGTATCTGCAGGATCTGAAACCTCGATTTCATTCATCACGATTCCATGGATTGGAAGACATGAAAGATGATGCAAGTTCTTGGCTAAGTTCTATGACCATATTCTTTCTTTTCTACATTTTTTTTTTGTAGGATCAATGAGCAAGTGATTTGAATAAGATTATCTAGTCTTTTTAATATTAATATTGGAAATGTTAAACTTCAGATTTTCTTAAGTACACAATGACTGTTCTCTACAGGATGATGATAGTTTATACATTCGAAACTTGAGAAAATGCAGCGCTGCTAGCCTTGAGGTTCTTTCAGATGTTTATGGAGATGAGATCCTTCCAACATTAATACCTTTAGTTCAGGTTTGTCATAGTGCAATCCTGGCTGTTGTTCAATAAATCTTGCAATGTGAACTTGGTGAATAAATCTTGCAACATACTACCTTGTGCACACTGACATCATTTTCATGTAGCAATTTAATTAGAACTGATCAAAGAAGTATACATGGAAACAATTTTAGTAACGCATTTTTTATTTTATGTTCTATATTTATCCATTTAGATTATTTATAGTGCTTCATCTTTTTTTTTTTTTTGGGGTAACCTAAAAATCTGTTGCCATTTCCTTATTCACTAAGTTCTTGAATTAGAGGCTTCACCTACATCTGAGATATATACCTAAATAGGTGGTCCGAAGAGGATTTGAATCATTGACCTTAATGATGGGGTCAAGTGCTACTTAGCGCGAAGTCCAAACCTTAGTATTATATTTCTTCACTGATTCTTCACTCATAGTCAATGCTGATTTTTGGAAGTAGATTCAACAATTTATGTAAATGAATTAATTCTTAAGTCATTGATCTAGTAGCTACTTGCCACCTAAAAGAAAGGGGGAAAAGAACTCTAGAAAAATAATTGCTGCTTTACTTGTATTAATCCGCCATTGGAACTACTCACGTTGAAAGAGCAAAGGAAAATTTAAGAAAAAATAAGTTAAACTAGACGTCAAAGCTCCTTGTGGTTCTTCTTTTAAAGATTTATCATGTTGGGAATACTCATTCACTTACCATTGTTATTATTTTTTTGATAAGTCAATAAGGTTTTTTTTCTCTTAAATAGTAGCTATATCTCATAGACTGTCGTTACTCACAAAAAATATGGTCTTTCCTCCTATAACCTTATTACTGCCTCAATTAAGGGTGTTTTTCAGAGTTTTTCTTTTTCTTTTTCATGTCAACTCATGTGAGCTTGCTTGAGGCTTTGTCTTATAAGCTTTGTATTTTGGTACAGATTCAACTATTTTTAATCCAATTCAGTATGTCTTTTAACTATATCTTCATTGTCATATATTTATCACCTGATCTAGGCTAAGCTATCTAACTCTGATGACGGGACCTGGAAGGAAAGGGAAGCTGCAGTGTTGGCCCTTGGAGCTATAGCTGAAGATTGCACCACAGGTCTTTGCCCTCATTTGGCCGAGGTAATTGATGCTTGTTATAAGCCGCTTTTTTTTGCTGTTTGAAGCACAAGGAAGTGATATACTTGTAGTTTCTTTTTATAAGTGTCTAATTAAGTCTTAGAATCAGAGAATTTGCATTGTGATTTCTTTTTAGGTATATCTGCTTCTTCATCATTTTATCTTTCGTCTGGTTGCTGAGATCAGTAGATCTTTTGGTGTCTGTTTCTTGCTGTTTTCATGAAATATTATAGTTCAACGTTGGCTTTTTTTTCTTTATATTGTGCTTGTTTGTGGAGATCTAGTGCTAAATTATTGTCGTGTAATTTAATGTTATTATCTGCAGCTTGTGGAGTTACTCATCCCACTTTTAGATGACAAGTTTCCTTTGCTAAGGAGTATAACCTGTTGGACACTTTCTCGTTTCAGCAAATTTATCGTTCGGGTATGGATTACTATTTTTCTGTTATCTTCAATTTTATCTATTATTTACTTATTTATTTTTCCATCCTTTGCTTTCTGGATGTGGGTTTTGGCTTTTACATCTCATTTTTAACAGTGCTTTTATTTCAAATCATTCCTCATTTGTTGTTCTTGGAAGGTTATTTTTTACTTGCCAATTATCAAAGAGTTAAATTTTTCTTCATATCTTTTTTAGAGTAGAAAAGAAGTTTAAATGTCCAATAGACAAAATTATTAAAGGGCATTTGAATTTCAAAATTTTAGTTTGTTCCTACATTGATGTTTTGATATTGAAAGCACTACCTTGTCTGAGAGTTTTATGTGTAGATTCTCCATACTAATTTACATGCATACTTTACAATTTTCAAGTGTCCATGAAATATACACTGCCAACCTAGTAAAGATTATTAATTATTGTTTGAAATTTGACTGTTGCGTGTTAGGGTGCTAGGCATCAAAAGGGTTGCGAACAGTTCAATAAAGTTCTTATGCGTCTTTTAAGAAGAATTTTGGACACCAAGAAGCGGGTTCAAGAAGCTGCATGTTCAGCTTTTGCTAAACTTGAAGAGGTTTTATTATAACAACTATTAAATGACTGCATTGGTGCCCGATACAAGGAGAGAAATTTAGCACTCAATATTCCATGTTTATGCAGGAAGCTGCTGGATTGTTGGCACCTCATTTGCAAATTATCATCCATCACCTTTTGTGTGCTTTTGGAAGATATCAGGTTTCCCTCTTGATGCAAATAATTCCATGTTTGTTGGAACTGTTCAGTTACTGATAGTGCACTTTAGACCGTTTAATTACATATTTATCCATCTTATGATTTTGTATCATCATGAGCTGTTTTCTAATAACTTTTTCCTGGATTGTACTCAGAGAAGAAACCTTCGAATGGTCTATGATGCTATCGGTGCTTTAGCAGATGCTGTTGGAGAAAAACTGAATCAGGTATAAATTCGGTTTAAATCCCTTGTTTTCCTCATCTGATTTGGGATGCTGCTAAAGTGACTTATTTCTTGTTTCTCATCCTCATAATTTGCAGACCAGATATATTCAGATTCTGATGCCTCCATTAATTGCAAAGTGGCAGCAGCTTGCAAATTCAGACAAAGACCTTTGTCCACTTCTAGAGTGCTTTTCATCTATAGCTCAGGTCCATTATCATCCAACACATAAACAATCCCAAAATTCTGTTTTGGGTACAAATATTAGATAAATTTGAAAAGAGGAGAGTCACAATATACATTTCAGATGGGTAATTCTGTCTCTCATGTCAAGCAGTTGTTGAGTGGATTAATGAGATTTTCAGTGGGGATCTATTTTACCCTGCACCTGTAATTGTTACTTTAATAGTGCTTTACTTTTTCAGGCACTAGGAACTGGATTTGCCCCATTTGCTGAACCAGTGTTCCAGAGATGCATAACCATCATTCAATCACAAATCCTGGCCAAGGTTCAGATTTTTCCCCCCAGTTTATTATTATTACTATTATTGGTATATATGAGAGTCATCTGGTTACCGGTGCTCTGCTTATTGTTTATATTAGAGATTATCATCTTGACCTGTTAGTCTGGTTTGCACCTCAGTTTGTTTTACTTGTTGAGCTTCCATTTAGAATGCAATGCTGCCACTTTTTGAGTGTTTGAGCTTGTGTGTGATTTCACCACATGGTCTTCCAGAATTCAGGTGAAATTAACGAGATATCTGTAGACATTTTGATCAAGTAAGAGTTATTGTAAATTTGTAGTATGATTATAAGGGTTTTCTTTTGGGTGGCATAAAAAAAAGGTATTTCCTTTGAACTTGGTCTCAGTCTTGTTATATGAGAAGTATTGGCAGCCAATACAATGACAACATGTAGATTTCGCTGGGGTATTGCTTAAAAAAAACTTATTGACTGATTAGTAACCAAGTTGCTCTAGGTATCAGTACTATTTATTTGCAGTTCTAAGGTTTTGGTCTGCCTATTACATGATGTTTGTTTAATTCCTATGGTACACATGAGCTGTTTGTTGCTTGGTTAGCAATGGTTGAATTTTGGAAAATGAATACTAGTAGCAAGCTTAACTTTCAGCTTGTCCTTACTGTAGATTGATACTTAAAATGCAGGTTGATTCTGTGTCAGCTGGAGTACATTATGATAAAGAGTTTATTGCTTGCTCATTGGATCTAGTCTCAAGCATTGTGCTAGGTCTTGGTGGCAGGAACGTGAATGTGGTATTTACCTGTATTATCTTGTGTTAAAATACATTTGTGTAACCAAATGGCTTTACTGCTTGCAATAGCTTTATGTCAAATACAACACACATACGCAAATGCATAAGCTCTCTTAGTCTCTTACACATATTGTTGTACAATAATCTTTTTTTTTTTTTGGGGGGGNCCCCCCCCCCCCCCCCCCCGATAATGTAACTTTTGATGTAACAAAAATTTTGTACATAGAAGTGTCAGTGATTGTAATTAGTTACAAAACTGTATCTAAAGACAACCTTGTGCAGCTCTGTTCCACATTTTATTCCATTAAAAATTAGAACATATTTCAGAAAGAGAAACGATGATAACTAGTTCATCCTGATAGGCTGATTGCAGATTTGGGATCTTGTCATCTGAATGCTTGTTAAGGTGCATCACGGCGTCTGTAGCTCACACCTTCATAATGCTTCTTGATCTTCAGTTTCTGTGGATCTGCTATACTTTAGCTTATGAAACTGGTGATATCGTTTTGAAAATTGAAGTTGCTATGTATCTTCTACTTATGTACCTACAGTTTTCGCCAAGCAATTTGAGGCACCTACTTCTCCAATGTTGCATGGATGATGATCTAGATGTCCAACAAAATGCTTTTGCACTTCTAGGAGACATTGCGCGAGTGAGTTTAGATTGCACACAATCAAACAGAAACTTTTCTTAAATGGATATTCTTATAACCATTACTGTTTATGAAGTATAAGTGATGCTTATGGCTTCTATAATCAGGTGTGCCCAGGATATTTGCGTCCTCAACTAACTGAACTCCTTAATGTTTCAACCAAACAACTGGTTAGAGGAACTCCATTACATTATTTGAGCTTAATTTATGATTCTGGAAACAATTTTATTTTGCGCCCTCTCCAAATGATGCAGCTAATTGCAGGACTCTCCTCAGCTGAAGGAATCCATGTCAGTCGCAAACAATGCATGTTGGGCAATTGGTGAATTAGCAGTTAAGGTTGGTTAATCTCTTTATTATATAGTTTTGCTGGATGATTACTGTTGGACAGTACAGTGTGAGTTAACAAGTGATTGGATGTCTAAGTCAAGGACTAACTACTGTGTTAGTATTGTTAACTATTGGCTTGTACGTTTGAAGGTTTTTATGTCAGAAAACAAATAGCATTGTGACCCCCATCAAAGGAGTAGTTCCCTGCAAATTTGCTACTTGTTGCGTGACACTTGTCTTGCCAATGAAAAGTTATACACCTTTATCAATATTAAATATTTAATGATAAGATAAGAAAAAAATGCAAATCAAATAATTTGATGTATGTTGATGAAGATGATCTAACAATGAAACTGCTGTAAGTACAGAGCTAGCGTGTAAGTAATGGGATGAGTTCTCTTTTGATGTCTCTTGTTATCTAAGAGTAGCAGTAGTATAGGTTGACTTAATTCAACTTGGAATCAGATTTCTACAGAGGCGGATTTAACATGTGATTGTGGCTATATTTTTTATGTTGAGATTGCAGGTTCATCAAGAAGTCTCCCCTATTGCTATGACTGTTATCTCATCCCTAATCCCAGTACTTCAACATGCTGAGGTGTTTTCCACTTTATCTGGCATAATATATACTTTTTCTTGTCTTCTGCTGTTATTTTAATTACATGTTGTTGAGCAGGATTACAATAGATCATTTGTAGAAAATAGTGCTATCACCCTTGGGAGGCTTGCTCTAGTCTGTCCAGAGATTGTGTCACCACATATGGAGCATTTTATGCATTCATGGTGTACAGCTTTAACAATGTGAGACAAGTTTATATTTCCTTCCATGAAACCGTTCAAACTCCTTGATTTCATTGCTCTAGTAGCACACATCAGAGTTAAACTCTGTATTAACTTGAAGTTATATTGGGAACTAGCACACAAGCCATTTGCTGTTTTATCCTTTCCATCAGCTGTACATTAGTTTTTTCACAATGCTTTTAAATGGTGTGTTTCTAACAAGTTGTTGAATTATTGAGCAATCAATTGGTCAAATCAATACTTGACTAACCAATAAAAGAATTATAGAATTTGAATAATTCAAAACAGTCCCCTCAACTTAGTTATTTTCTCAATTTTCCCTTATTGGAAGCAATCAAGAAAACATGGACAATTTTTAACATTGGGATCTAGAAGAAGCTGGCAAAAATAAGTTAAAAGTTAAGAATTAGTGAATGAGATATAAATCCCGTGCTTGCTAAAGAAGCAACTTTAGAATAAATATTTGAAGGGTAAGCAGTTATATCGAGCACATTTTCTTTCTCAGCTCAAGTCAGTAATAATTCTATTGAATTGTTTCATCTTTGAAATAGAATTGTCWTTTGTTCTGCGCAACAAATGTGCAAATGATGAATAGGGTTTTATAATCAAACAAAAWTTTGGACAGGATACGTGGTGATATTCAGAGGGAAGAGGCATTCCATGGCCTATGTGCAATTGTACGTTAACTGTTTCCCAATTTCTGTCAGTTAATCATCTTAAACACTTGCAAGTTATTGAAGGTAATTTTCAAACCTTTGCAGGTCAGAGCCAATCCATCTGGGGCTTTAAATTCACTTGTCTCCATGTGCAAAGCTATTGCAAGTTGGAATGTAACATTGCAGAACAATTTAAACTTCTGATAGTTGAAACAAATATATTTTTCTCTTTGAATTTTAAATTGCATTTTGTCTCCCAGGTAGTAACGAGTGAGAATTTACGAAATGAGTTTTCCCAAGTTCTGCATGGGTATAAACAGGTCTTATCTTTTTCTCTCTCCCTCGCTGTCTCTGTATCTGTGACTGTAAATTAGTCACACTACTAGAGAGTTTCCCGATTTGTCAAGGAAGCTTTATATTTCAATTTTCGCTGTAATACATAAAATAATGAAAACAATTGATTGTTTACAAGCTTGCAGGTTTTATTTCTTAGTTTAAAATTCATGTCTCGGAACTGTTCTATAATTGAGAG
>JANKKB010029695.1:1074-28463 GCA_026225775.1 Bursera palmeri | reverse complement strand
GATCCCCTTGGCTAACCTATCCTTGTAAGTTATTTATCTTCTTTGTTTTGAATCCTTGTTGTTGATATTGAAGTTGTATAGTGTTGGAGAATCTTAGTTGAATGATTGTTGATGGTTGATGGTCTCCAATTGAAGTGATATTTTAGTATGTTGATGAGGGAGTATTAAGCTTTATTTTAATGCAAGTTTGAAGCCATTTGGGTGGGTAAAATAGGTGACCCGAAATTGTCCTTGGAGGTGTCAATTTTCACTCCTTTTGGATGCCAAATGCATCCCAAAATATAACAGTAGGAAAATCCTTAGCTATGGCCGCCTATGACAAAACATATATATAATTTGATTTTTTTATATTACACTAATTATCAATTAAGCTGGTTAGCCTGTGCCCAGCGAAGTCCAACGATGCTTACTAGCATATTCCATAGAATTGAACTTTGTTCCTTGCTGATAAATATGACAAAACCTGAAACTACTTGATTAATAATGAAATCATGGCACGATTGTAACCCAAGCAGTACATTCAATTTGATCCTGAACTGACCATGAAAATCAAAATTCATGATTAAGTTATTTTTTCTTCTTCTTAATCCGAGTATGTCTATTTTCAATCATTTGAAGCAAAGGAAAAGAAACTATTAACAGAATCAGTCCATGAATTGCACAATTCACTTATGAATGATCTCTATTCGGCCCATTATAGCTCATGGACAAAGACAACCATAGTAGTTCTTCTAGTATCCTAACTGGCTTTGATGTTCTTGTCGAAGTTTCCAAGGCAAATACTAGGTGAGCCAAGGATAATTCTCCTTGTAGATTATTACTAACCTTGTTTTTGACAGTGAACTATATGTGCAATTAATTAAGACTGATAACAGTTTCGGTTGATTACAAAGTAATATAATTAATCTTTCTCCATGATACAATTTTCATCAATCTATGAACATGATTTCAAGAAGTTAACTACTAACAAAATAAAATAAAAGCTTTCAATTTGGAGCCTTGGACGACTAGAGCAAAGCGAATTCAAGGTCTCCTTCTCACCCTGGTTCGATGCCATGAGTTTCTATGACCTCTGATTCTTTGAAAAGAAACGAAGGATTATATAGAACAAAATCCTGTAAAGGACTGCCCAACCCAACATTATAATAATCTTCCTCCACTTCTCCTGTTCTTCAACTTTGATATGCAGTGAATCCAAGATGTTGAACCCTGTAACACCATTTCCATCCGGCAACTTGTCGAAGATCTTATTAGTCTGAAACTGGTTCATCAACAATCCTTCATACGGATATGTCATGGTGGAGATCTTGTTCATCCAACCCCAGTATGGTGGAATGTCATGGCTGTTCAAGAAGTACCCGCAGAACAAGAAAAACAAAGCTGTGAATGCAATCACAGCTGCGTAACCAAGAATGTAGTTCGGCACCACTGAGCTTACGAACACAACGAAAGAGTTGGTTGAGAGAAGGGACGTGTAGAGAACCAGCAAGAAGTATAAGAACGACCCTCGAAGCCTTAAAGCTTTCCAAACGATGCCAGCATAGACAGCGGCTTGCAACAAGAGAAACGGAAGATAGGTGACAAGGCCAGCAATGGTGTAAGACGAGGCTCTATAGGCGTTGTGGGATGTTTCACGAATGAAAATAAAGCGTTCTTGGATGAAAGCAGGGACAGCATCGTTGGAAGAGAAGAAGAATAGACAGACAGTGAAGATGAAGAAGCTGAGGCGATTTGTAATTCCTTGCGCGTTTTCTTTTGGGTTCATGAACATGGTGGCCATCATCACGCCCATGATTGTGAGGACCATGAGTCTTGAGAGGAAGAGCTCAGGGGTTCGCCCAATGTTCTTGAAGTTGCGGCGCATGAGAATCCAAATCTCTGAGAAGAATGAGTTAGCAAATTTTGGGCCAAGATTTTGCTCCGCTCTCCTTGGTGCAATATCAGGAGTCAAGTAATCGTTTTCATTCACAGTGTAGTCACTGCTGTGAGGTGTTGGCGTCCCTGGCAGGATCTCACTAGAGTATGTATAGTAGCCTGGTGATGAACTGAAAAAAATACCATACATACAGTCAGGATTACTTTACTCATCTAATTCTATCTCAGTTTTTAAAGATTTGATGACACTACGTGTTCCTTACAGTCAAGACCAAATAGGTGATAATTAATTAATTGCTTAATTACCTCATGGGGTTCTGCAATCTCCGATCATTTCGTTTGCGAGAAGGCGTGAACTGCAATGTTTGCACAATTCCACTGTTGCTTGTACTCCAAGATCTTGATGTATTATTATAAGGGCTTCTAACACTATGATCAAAATCAGTATCTCGACTATGAACATTTGTTTGCAAGCGAAGGCGCCTGCCATTCTGTTCTTGATCTTCTGGCCCTCCGGGACCAAGGCGAGAACGCCGAGGTGGGGCTGGAGATGGTGGAATTGTTGAAACAGACGTTTCCTCATCAGTCAATGGAGGTGGTTTCATGCCCGTTCTTGCAAATTCGCCCAACACTTCAACACCTAGTTCAGACCGATCATATTCTTGTATCACATCAATTAGGTACTCTATTGAGTTCTCTCCTTTAGGGACTTTTCGTCCCATTCGGTTGAGATGTAGATTGACGTCCTTTGGAGCCCCTTGAAACATGAGCTGCCCGCGAGCTAGAATGATGAGATGATCAAGAAGCAACTGGATTCTTGATGAGGGTTGGTGGATTGTGAGAATTACAGTGCTACCTGAGCGTGCAATGTTGTACACTTTTTCAATTACACTGTGAGCACTGGTTGAGTCTAGACCTGAAGTTGGCTCGTCCAGGAAGAGTAATGACGGTCCATGGATTATGTCCACACCAATTGAAACTCTACGGCGCTCCCCACCAGACACCCCTCTAGTCCCTTCATCGCCTATGTATGTGTTACGTGCTGACTACAATTGAAGATTTAACGGACACCATTGATTAGAGAATTAACTTAAGAAATTAAAATTTTCATCCATGTTTCTAATATTAGAAGATTACACAAACTAACAAATTAAACTGTCATAACTTATTACATAGAACGACTAAGTGATCATCTTGAACATTGAAAATTTTTGTAAATTATCTAAAATCACTTAAGCTATGTCAAGGAGAAAGGTTAAATCACAGCACTTACAGTTAAACCAAGCTGGTCGATCAGGTTCTCCACTCGTTGCTTCTTGTCAGACCATGAAATGGAGCCCAAACGAAAATCAGCCGCAAACATAAAGGTCTCATAAACAGTAAGCATTGGAAAAAGCCTGTCATCTTGCATTATATAGGCAGAAGTCCTCTTGATAGTGCTCGGGCTCATTTCTACACCATCCAAAGACACTCTACCCTTGAGACTCCCACTCGCAATTCGGCCCGCTACACCATCCAAGAACGTAGATTTGCCTGCACCACTCGGTCCCATGACAGCAGTGATGCAACCCTTTGGAGCATAGCCAGTGATTTTATGCAACAAGTCCACCTCTTGTTTCAACCACTTCCCTTCAAGCTTCTTCTTTGCTGTCACAGTGTATGTTAGGTTAGAAAACTCAAGTCCACCAGTCAAATTGACGGGCTTCCCTATGTCAATCACTGCACGATGATCATAAGGATGACCATTATGTCTATTATGAGCCATATTTTTTTCCTGCAATGAAGTCTATTGCATAAGAAGAAGGGAGACAAAGAGAGAGTTAATATTCTCCTTTGGCCTCCTAATTGAAACTGGATTTGATGCGCTGATGGGTGAATTAAAAGGCGATCAGGAGACTCTGAGAACGCCTTCAACAGCTGGTGGGGCTAATCGAGGAGCTTGTTCCAAAGTTTGTATGAAGTTGTCTTCATTGTGGAATCCGTTTTAAGTCTGTCTTCATCGAAAAGAATAAAATGATCTTGTATTCTTCATCCTCTATCTTTGGCTTTACTCTGCGTAATCTAGCACGGGATTTGCCTGCCTTTAATCCAATTATCTGGATTTATGTTTGCTTCGTGCATGCAATGCAAGCAATTACATAGTGACATGTAGCATTGCTTTTTGCTTAAAAAAGAAAAGGTCTTATATACGATGCACATATTATATATAATCATGTACCATAATCATTAGAATGTTCTGCTGTATATATATATATATATATACAGACGTATTTATTTCATACATGACAGAGTCATATTAGATAAACGAGGATATATAAAATATAGATCCTTTCCACTTAAAAGTCTTTTACAAATTCAAGTAACATGTAGTGCTGCTTATTGGTTGAATACAGCAATATTTTTTGGTGTGTTTAGCTCCAAAGATTACAGATTATGTATGTCACTATGGGTGATATTGAAACCATTTCTAAGTTAATTTTGGCTGGAAGAAACAAGGATGATGTTGATATCAACGTTGCTTTCTTGAAAGTAAGCGATGAGCTGCGTGTCTGTTAGTCTTAACTTTATCTGATAAATATCGGAGCTACTGTTGCATATATTTGCCAATTTGGAAGACTTATTGGGTTCAGTTTCGAAACTTTGCAACGGGCTGGTTTATACCTCCTTACTCCTTGGTTTTGAACAGGTTAGCATTAGCGCTGCACTTCCAAGAAACGATTTCGCTGCCTCCATTATTGTTAATTTTATTTAAGAAATTTCCCTGTGTGGAATGATAACATTAAGAACCACTACCCTTATAGATGCCTTATCTTAAGCCTGGCTTGCAAATGGCAAATTACCAATAGCTAAGTTCAAGTTGTTACTAACACATTTCTTCTGAAAATTTCCTCCTGGTCAAATGGGTACTTTGCTACCATTTGAGCGCTAACAATTGTTGCAGAGATGATCATCTGAAGTTAAGGTTACTATTGCTGATGTGAGAGTTCGAACTTCTAATATTATTAAAGTTCTCTTCATTATAGCGGTAGGAAACAAGTGAGTTGTGGGTTTTTTTTTTTTTTTTTTTTTTTTGTTATNAAGTGTGTTGTGGGTTTTTTTTTTTTTTTTTTTTTTTGGTTCTCTTTTCTTTTCTTTGGTTCTGCACTGTGCTTTGCTGAGTACCAGTAAACTGTCAAAACACTTTTGCAATTTTCTTTTTATTTTTTTAATAACCCTTTAGATTCATCCAAGAAAATTCCCAGGAGACAATGGGGAAAAAAAAGAAAATAATGTAATTCTACCATTATGTACATAACCTAAAAATATGTGATAAGCATCAAATAACAGGGTACTTACTCTCGACCCCCCAAAAAATTTAAAAAGAAAGTCAAACATCCCACTGAATATAAAGCTAACACTGACTCTCCAAAATTTTACGTTCATTAATTATATTTAACGGTACTACGGTAAAACTAATGATAAATATATAAATACTCATCTTATATACTCAAAAATAATAAATTCACCCCTTAATTATAAAGTAACATAAATACTCTATTTTTTTTAATCTTTTGAAACTATTTAGCATTATGAGGGCGTTATCGATATTTTATTTATTAAAGTAATATAATATATTTAAAAATATCAAAAATAATAAAGATATATTTTATATACTAAGTAATTTTTACAAATTTAAAAATTTATTAAATAATTTACCAAATAATCTCACTTACTAAAATCCGTATTTTTTATAATCCTTTGAAACTAATTAACATTGTTATGATATTATCGATATTTTATTTACTAAATTAATATAAAATATTTAAAAATTTAAAAAAAATAACAAAAATATATTTCATTTGCAAGATAAAATTTATAAATTTAAATAATTTTAATAAATTAAGCCAGTAAGTTATTTTCTAAGAACTAAATAATTGTTGTAAATTTAAATAATAAAAATATATTTCATTTATTAAATAATTTTAGTAAATTAAGCAAGTAAATTTTAGTAAATAATTTATTAAAAATTAAATAATTAAAGTAAGTGAAATTATTTTATAATTATTTAGTAAATTATTCACTTTTAGTAAATTTTTTAAATTTACAAAAATTATTTAGTGTATAAAATATATCTTTATTATTTTTATTAATTTTTATTAATTTTTTAAATATTTTATATTACCTTAATAAATAAAATATCGATAATACCCCCATAATGTTAATTAGTTTCAAAAGATTATAAAAAATAGAGTCTTTATGTTATTTTGTAATCAAAGAGTGAGTTTGTTATTTTTGGATAAATTATAGGGATGCTTATGTATTTATCCTGAGTTTTTTTACTGTATCACGTTAAATATAATTAACGGAAGCTAAGTTTTAAGGGGTCAGTGTTATTTTTATATTCAGTGGGATGTTTTTTTTTTTTCAAATTTTTTAGTGGGTAATACCCCATCAAGTAATATATTGAATTTTCAACCTTTTGCTCCACGAGTAAAAACATAGTTAAATTTTAAATACACCAAAAATTTTGGTTATTTTTTACATTTTCTTCAAAACTGAAAATGATATAAATTTTCTAAGTCCTCAAATTTATTTACTGGCAAAGCACAAAACAGCCTGATATGAAAATTGTTGGGCCTCGTAGAAGCCCAGCACGACAATCAAACTGTAGTGAGCAAGAGGACCGGTCAGTGATTTATACATCTCATATAAATGCAATATCCGAATGACATAACAATATCTACTTCTCTACACAGCTCCAGTGCACTGTAAAGCCAAGCCATGAGCAATCTTTTAGGATTCGAGCTCTCAATTTCCACAAACAAACCAGCCCCCTTGAACAACTTTCCTTTCAATGAAACATCTCTTTCAATTCCTTTCACTTCCTCTTCCTTCACCATCCTCAAACCAAGAGAAACATGTCGCAGTTTCAAGCCAAACGCTTTCCACTCCAGCCGCAAAGCCAGTGAGTTCCGCTTCACATTTCTTCAGGTTTCTTTACCTCATTTATATATTTTTTGTGTAAAAAAATGGATTTTCGGAGCTGGGTTTTTTCATATGCTTGAAAACAGAAAACCAAGGACAAAAAGAAAGCATTTTGCTTATGTAAGATCATCAGAACGTTTATGATAGTTACTGGCTACTTATTTATTTATATAGTTCTTGTTTATGAGATATCTCAAGGAAAAGAAAATGTTTCTTTAGGTACTAAAGTGAGTAGCGTAGCGAATGCTGAGCAGGAGAAGGAAGTTGCGGAGGGTTACACTTTAACCCAATTTTGTGATAAGATTATTTATGTGTTCTTGATTGAGAAGCCTAGAGTGAAAGAGTGGAGAAAATATTTGGTGTTTAGGGAGGAGTGGAACAGGTACAGAGAAAGTTTCTATAACCGCTGTCAAAAACGGGCAGATGAGGAAACTGATACTACTGTGAAGCAAAATTTGATTTCATTGGCTAGCAAAGTGAAGAAGGTATAACAATGTCTCTATATTCTTCTGCTGTTCCATTTTCTTGCTAAAAAGAAAATTTAGGAAAGAATTTATCAAAAGATTATGAGAATCTTCTGCTTTGTGTAACTTTTAGTTCTTAAGAATTTGGGAGTTCACCAAACTGTGACAAATTGTTTTGTGGACTCAATGGGGTGGAGATTTTGATTGTGGATGTTATTTTCTTTTTGGGTTTAGATGTTCTTCCGGTTTTGTGTAATCAGGACTGAGCATTGCAGATTGATGATGAAATGGAGAGGCATAGTGATCTTCTTAAGGAGATACAAGACAGCCCAACTGATATAAATGCAATAGTTGCACAGCGACGCAAAGACTTCACCGGGGAATTTTTCCGCTACCTTACACTAGTACAAGAAACCAATGACAGTCTGGAGGACCGCGATGGTAATAATTCAAGCCTTTCTGAATTTACACTTGGTTGTTATAATGGTTTTTTATGATGAGTGCTCTATTGAAATATGTTTCTTCAAAGTTCCTCTTTTAGTATGATTTTTCTTATGCTTATGTTAGCATAGTGAATCTACAATTTATGAAGATTTTATCTACTTATCAGGCCATTGTTAAATGAATTTTCCTCTTTGTGGATATTGTATTAGCAGTTTAACATATATATTAGCAGCTTAAATAGGAGATTGCAGCAGTTTACTTGAAAATGGACTATGCTTGGAATTTGATTTAGTTATTTTATTAAGATCATAATAACATGTTGAGATTAGATTCAGCTCGGAATTTGATTCAATTGTTAGTGCAGATTAACACCTTATGAAGCTGTAAGAATGTCCACTTGACAATATTATTACAATCAGCTTCGGTTAAAACCAGGACCGAAAAAATTGCCAAAACTACCGTTGACTGTATGCTAGCTAATAGAACAACTAGTTCATAGGTTCTTGTGAGAATAGGGAGAAGAAATAATAATAAGAGAATTGGG
This sequence comes from Bursera palmeri, assembly GCA_026225775.1. NCBI lineage: Eukaryota > Viridiplantae > Streptophyta > Magnoliopsida > Sapindales > Burseraceae > Bursera > Bursera palmeri. The sequence goes on along the minus strand of JANKKB010029695.1, from coordinate 20,171 downwards.
AATTGTATGGAAGTAGTAGAAAAGTCCGGTATATATGACTAAGGCATAATCAAGGATTTAAATGAGCTTTGTAATTTTTTAAAGTATATTTGCATTTGTCTTTATTTTTTTAAGACTTTCATGGAATGAAGTGCTAATGTTTTTGTTTCCATTGGTTTGAGCAGCGGTGGCCAGGCTGGCAACTAGATGCTTGTCAGCAGTTGGTGCTTATGATAACACACTGGAGAGCGTGGATACATTAGATGCTGCCCAGGCCAAATTTGATGATATCCTTAACTCTCCTTCTGTGGATGTGGCATGTGAAAAGATCAAAAGCCTTGCCAAGGGAAAGGAGCTTGACTCTTCATTAATATTACTAATAAACAGTGCTTGGGCTTCTGCAAAAGCATCAACCACCATGAAGAATGAGGTATTGATGCCAACCTTTTTTTTTTAATGTATTCATTTTTCCTGCCACAGTGAAGCTGTGCATGAATTAGCAATGATTTAATGAGCTTTATTTTGAACAAGCATTTAACAACTTTTGGTACAAAGGAGAAGAAGAAGAAAAATATTTCTAGGTGCTTTATTTTGTTTACAAATGATGGAAACACCAAAGCTACCCCTTGAAACTTTTTTGCCTGATGTTAAGCGTTGATCTCATAACTTATAATTGCCCTCATTTGTTCTTTTGTGTTCCTTCACAACTGTTTTAAGTGCTAATTTTCACTTCTTTTTTTTTTTCCCTTGAACATGCGAGTGCAGGTTAAAGACATAATGTATCATCTATACAGAGCCACAAAAAGCAGTCTTAGGAGCATTGCACCAAAAGAAATGAAGCTACTCAAGTATTTACTTAACATCACAGACCCCGAAGAACGATTCTCAGCATTGGCAACAGCTTTCTCACCTGGCGATGAACATGAAGCCAAGGACCTTAAGGGTTTATACACGTAAGAGAGCATCTAGCTCCTTCAAATTAGAGTTTCAATTCTTAGTGATGGCAGAAATTTTTCTCTTCGAACTTGCTTAAACTATATGATTATAACATCGTTTAGTTTTGTCCTCGTATGTGTTTTGAGCAGTACTCCCAAAGAGCTGCACAAGTGGATTACGATAATGCTTGACGCATACCATCTGAATAAGGAGGAGACTGACATTAGGGAAGCCAAGCAGATGACACAACCAGTGGTTATCCAAAGGCTGTTCATCCTCAAGGAAACTATTGAAGAGGAATACTTGGAGAAAACCACATTTCAGACAATTCAAACAAAAGAGAACAGTCAATGAGAGGAGTTATGAAAGTGTGCCTTAGTTTTAATTAATATATAGTTTCTGCAAAAGATAGAATTTTAGTTTCTTGGTAAAGTTTTGGGTTTATGAGCCCACAATTACGAGGCTTTTTATTATTAGGTAAATTAACTTCGTTCTTGGTTTGGTTGAGCTTAGGAGAAGAGGATTTTAGTACCATTTGCTGATTGTTGGGGCTTAGTTCTAAGTTGGGATTGACGATTCCAATCTGTTATTGTTGCATAATCAAGTTCAGGTGCCTTTTGCATGTTTGGTTACCAGAAACTTGTACATTCTTCTATTAATGAGAAATGGTGTAAACCATGTGAAATAAAGTGATTCTGTTAAGTGTTTAACTATCAGCAACTTTGTTTTTATATCCTCTCGTAGAAAATGAGAGGGGAAAAACCCAAAAAACAAAATGATACTAGTATGGTGATTGGCAAATTTGCTTGAATGCAAACCTTTTGATCTTAAACAGGTTGAGCATTTATCATCCACCCAATAGCTTAACATGCTTGGTAATGTAGTCAATTAATCAATATACGATAAAACCCAATCTATATCTATGCATGTGAAGCCATGAAATGGAAGATCCCAAGTTGGTTATTAAAAATTATCCCCATTTCGGCAACCTTTGCTTGAGTTGGACTATAAAAAAGCATAAAAACCGAAAGGCTAATCGATGAGTATGATTGGAACCATCATGCATATCTTGTCAATTCCAAAGCGGCTGAAGTGGTTGGATAAGGGTTGCCTCTATTTTGTACTGTCTATATGGCTGTGCTCAATCTGTACTGCACACATTTTGTACTAACAAACCTTTCTGTTTCGTACAAGAAAGGGTCAAGAATAATCTAAGTAACTTGTACGAAAGCGTGCCCTTACTCATCACTCGCTTGCTTAACTGCCCTGTTTCAATTGGGGTTAGTAAAAGCAATAATATGGCCAACCCTTTGTCTTCTAGCCCTGCATGACCCTTTGCCCACCAAACCAAACAGAATATTTTAGGCGCAGCGCACTAGATGATCAAAGCTTAAAGGTCTGTTTTTGAAGGTGGAATTTTTTGTAAAAGCTTAGAGATCTTTTGTAACTTCTTCTAAACATGAAAGAAATTTCCATATATTCTCCTCCTCTCTTCTCCCAAAATTACAGATAAAATAGTATCAAGTCAATGTCATTGCATTTATATATTATTGACATTATCCAACAAATAATAATACTATTGGTTGCTTTCATTGTCATAAACAATTTGGAGCCCAATCGAATCATCTTTCTTCTCCTTTGCTCTCTAATTAATTACTTCTCGAAAGTGAAATGGGGCATAATTACTTTAATTTCTACACCTAGAGATGATCATTTTTAAATGCCCTTTAGTTTTTTCTTTTTTGAAATTACCCAAAAATTTACAATTCCTTCTAGGGTAATATAATTGACTTTTTAAGGGTGATTTAGTCAAATTATGATAATCGTTTGGTCTGGTAATACAATTGAGTTGCGAATGGCAAAAGGGTCATTATGATAATCAGTTGGTTTAAGACATCAACGATAAATACCTGGAGCTGAGGCTACTTGAAAAACAAAAGAACAGCTACCACTTGATCGCTTTCTGGTAATTTTCAGTTACATTAATAAATAAATAACGTAGCAGAATTTTCTCTGTATGGTTTCCGAGAAATTGCGGGAAAATAACCGGAAACCTGATATCTGAATGTGAATGTCTTGACTTTTCTTCATTCAGAATTTTCTCGGCAGCAAACACAGTTCAAGTCTTTCTTTTCTTTTCTCTATTTTTAATGATATAAACTTCATATCATTTTTGTTATGTTGATTACTAGTTTTTTACTTTTAATTTTAATTGAATAATAATTTTTGTATGTGCAGTTTACTCTTTGCATGATCTTTGTAAGCGTTTGATTTAATTTGTTTCTTTGTCTTCCTGATCAACGACTGGACTAATGAGGAATAGTTTTGTTTAGCTAAACACCAAAATTTGTATCTAATTAAGTAATTGGCTCCAAAATTCGATTGGAAACGCCTGATTGTAATATCTGCACGTGAGGTGCTTGATAATCTTATACCAAGAAGTTGAAAGCTGTTTGGATTATAGGGATTGCTATTTGGAGTTGTTTCTTTAGAGAAAACTGAGACATGGAAATGGAGAAGGAACAAGAGTTAGAGTGGCTTGAAGCGCAAAAGATTGAGATAAGTGTAGATCTTGTAGCGGCTGCCATGCGCCAGCTTCAGTTTCTTGCTGCTGTTGATAGGAACCGTTGCCTCTATGAAGGCCCTGCTCTTCAAAGGGCCATCTATAGGTAATCAGTTTACGGTCTAATCATTTCATTAAATTCGTTAAATTCTTTCAAATTTTTTGTTTGAGATTGTGAAGAACTAAATTGTTGGGCACTGGAAATATATTTGCTTTCAAATTAAATAAAATGCTTTTTTGTTCTTTTATGTTAAATGGTCTGAAAGTTACATGTATTAAGTCCTTTAATCTGTGGTAGTCCTTGTAGAATCCACTGATGATTTAATGCATCTCTTGATACGTGGAGATGGTTATATCAAAATTCTCATATGGGCATTCATGCTTTCCAAAGGCGCCGTGAATTGAATATTTCTCTTGGTTTTGGTTTTGGTTTTGATTCAACATATCAACTACGTAGAGTTATAACTTTTGATTAGTTAAAGCTTGGGTGAATAATACTGTTGCTGCATTCTTATTGTATACCTTGAACATCAGTATTTTCATATTCTAAATTTAACAATGCTAATTTTAGGTACAATGCATGTTGGCTTCCATTGCTTGCGAAACATTCTGAGTCTCCTATATTTGAAGGGTTTCTTGTTGTTCCTCTTGATTGTGAATGGATATGGCACTGTCACAGGCTCAACCCTGTAAGTTTTTCGACTGAATCTTGCACATTTCTCCTCTACATAGTGTTGAATTGCTAAGCAGCTTCTTGGTTCTTTGATTTAGGTGCGGTACAAAACTGACTGTGAGGAACTCTATGGGAAGATCCTTGACAACTCTAATGTGATATCTTCTGTTCAAGGCATTTGTAAAAAGCAAACTGAAGAAATATGGAATAGACTGTATCCAAATGAGCCCTATGATTTTGAATTGACAAAAGCATTTTTGGAGGATTCCTCAGCCGAAGTTTCTGGACTTGAAAAATACACAAAATATGATCTGGTTTCAGCTGTTAGAAGACAGAGTCCTTTCTTTTATCAGGTAATAGAGGGTACTGTGGTGCTTTCTTAAGCCACTATTTTGAGTTTGTTATGGCTAGTTATGGCTTAAAAATTTGCTGAAATACTTCTTTTTCACCTCTAAAGTTTTTAGATTTAAACACGAATTGATGTTGTTGGCCAAATTATGCGACATTGACTTTGTTAACATTTTACTTTTCAAATATAATTGGCTCTTCATATAGACAAAACAGATCTTCAGGGTTTCTGTCATCCGGTAATCTATTTCCTCAATATCTTTCTCTTGTTGCATTTTTTTCTCTTGTTTATATCAGGTAGCCAGATCCCATGTGAACCATGTTATCTTTCTTGAAGAAGCTGTGGCCAGATATAAGGGATTTCTGCATATGATTAGGAGAAATATGGAGAGATCTATTAGACGCTTCTGTGTTCCAACTTATGACATTGATCTTATCTGGCATACACACCAGTTGCATCCTGCTTCTTACTGTAATGATGTCAGCAAAGTGCTTGGCAAGGTATTGGAGCATGATGATGTGGACCAAGACAGAACTAAAGGAAAGAAGCTTGATACTGGGTTTTCTGGAACTACTAAGCAGTGGGAAGAGACATTTGGTTCAAGATATTGGAAAGCAGGGGCTATGTATAGAGGTGTCGCCCCATCTCCAATTACAACTGTTCCCTTCTCATCTGACATTATCAGTGAGGTAGTTCCATCAAAAAAGTGCCCGAAGATAATTCATCTTTCGGAGGTGAAGGTCATGGAGGTAGTTTCTGATCACCTTTACATTTTCCCTAATAAGTTATAATTTTTATCTCCCCACATGTTCCAGTATCTACTTTCTTCTATTATACTTATATTTTCAACCTAGAAGATGGCATTAATGTCTTTTCTGGTTTCTTTTGTTTGGTGCATAACTGTAATGCTAAAGCCTCTGGTCTACTATTTATTCGCACAATATAAGGATATATGCTGCATGAACAAATATTATTGCAACAGCTTCCAGTTATCCAAGGTGCCTTTTAATGTTCTCCATACACTTTTCAGGTCCTTGTGGAGATTGTTGAAGTCAAAAACTTACCTGAGGGTCACAAGGGAAACCTTTTTGTCTCGTTTAATAAATCACAACCTGATGTTTTCTTTAATGCTAAGCGGAAACTCACTATTTTGTCCAAGTCCGGGGTGAAACAAGTTGCTTCTTTCCAATGTGAACCTACTGGAGAACTATTCTTTGAACTTATATCCCATTCCCCTTCTAAGATACCAGTAAAAGGGTCATCAAAAACAATGGGTACTGCTTCTCTTTCTCTTCAAAACTTCTTGGTTCCAATATCAAAACTTTCTGTGGAAAAATGGTTTGACTTAGTTCCCAGTTCTGGCAACATGAGCTCGAAACCAATCAGCCTTCGCATTTCTATCTCATTCACTCTTCCAATCCTTGCACCACATGTGCTTCACATGGTTCGTTCACGGCCATTATCAAAAAGTTCTTGTTTTCTTCCCCTTTCTGGAAGGATCCAACAAGCAAAGAGTTGCACCCGTTTTATTGATGAGACTCATTCTGAGGTGATCAGCCTTCAAATGAGGTATACCTATTAGTTTAAATACAACCGTCCTTATCTGTGTATGATCTGTGTGTTTACTTAAATACGGAGGTGCTTTTTGTGTTTATCTATGTCTCATAATCAAATTCATGTCTGTTTATATATGACAACCAATTGAGTAATTACCATTCTTCCTAAATGTTATCCTAAGTGATGTATCAATTGTATGTAGCAATGTCATTTCACTTGCCATATATGTCATGGCACATGAGGTGTTAAGTTAGTTGCCACATTATGATTTATGATAAGTTAGGAATAAAATTAGGAATTTTTATTTACTTTTTATAGATTTTATTAAATTAAGGATTTTGACTTCGTAAATTAGGAGAAATCTTCATTTGGTTATTTTTCTATTTAATAGTTTTTTAATTAAAAATTATTTTTGGTAGTTTCTATTTAAGTTTGAATTAGATTCTGATTTCGTAATGGGGATTTATTTCCTAGTTGAAATATGTTTTATGACACTATAAATAAGTGTCACTAATTATTTTGTTTCTTAGGCTATTGAATATTGAATTTTTGATCTTTTCAATAAAAGATTATTTTTCCCCGTAATTGTCACTCCTATTTCTCCTTCCCTTTCTTCTATTATTTCCCCCCTTTCTCTTCTATATGTTCCTCCCTTAATTATTATTTAAGGAACCTCTTTCCTCATCACATTACTTTGGATAAAAGTTTGGGATACAATTTGAAAAGTGTAGGATGAATCTAATCAATTTGGGAACTATAGATGATTTCTAGGATTGCTTTGTGTGAAGCTTACATACAACAGATGAAGTAACATTGATATTTCGAAAGCAAATTTTTGGGGATATTAGATCTGCAGTGTATAAATTTATCGCAATGCCGGTTGAGGGAGGATTATTCAGATTGTTTTTCTGCCTTGTATATTGCCTTTCTCTAAAAGCGACTAATTTCCTCTGCAGCTATGTGATCTATAATGTTTTACATAATCTACGTAAAATTTTTACAGTCTTCCCACATGTAATACATGCCAGCTTGGAATCAATAGTCTGCTACATAGTGCTTCTTCTAGACACCTTCAATTTAAATAATCCATCACACACCATATGGTTTTAGATATATGAAAATATTTGTAAAACGTTAGTTTTTGCAATGTAGAAAAGGATCTAGGTAATCTAATATATGTACAGAAGACAAGATTTTTTAATTCTCAAGCAATTCAAAAAACTATGTAGGCCAACATAATCTTCGTGTCATTTTAGTTCATTTTTCCCGAATATTGATAGTTCCTAAAATGAGAAATATAATTTTGCTTTTCTCAAAGTCAGAATCTTTGTTCGTAATGATTTACATTTCTTATGCATCTTTTGATCAATTTCTGCTATTCATGTGATAATCTGAACCTCTTAATTGTACCGTTTTCTGGGTTGAATTGCATTTTAGGGACTCCAAAAATGAGAAGGAAGGTGATAACTGCACTCCTAGGAAGCATGTTATTGGCATCACAGAGTCTGGTGAAACACATTCTCTAGCAGAGATGGTTGGGACTGGGTGGTCTTTTATGGATTATGAGTGCTGTCTTCAGCTTAAAAGGAAATCATGCGAAGACGGTCATATCTTTGAGCTCATTGGCAATAGAATGGTATGTATCTATTATATTTTCTTTCCTCTTTGTTTCATCATTCTGGGCTGTAAAGACTTTTCATGGATGCAGTGTCTTTCCGTATGGCATGATCATCTCAGATATGGGCTGTCAAGTTATAAGTTATATTTTGATGATTGACTATTTTAAGTTGATCTTTGGAAACTACCCTATGGTGCTGATTTAATAAAAAGATTTGTACTTGTTGCTAACCTGATACCTCCGTTATTTGCATAGTGAACTGCTTGCGTGGACCAGAACCTCCATAGAGAAAAATTATGTAATAAATAGCACTATTTTACAGTAGTGTTTTCCTTAAACTTACAAAGTTTGCATGCTTACCATCCTGGATCATGTTTTCAATCATGCAAGACCCTGATAAACTGGAATCACGTTATTTTTTTGTTTAGTTCAATTTTGACTGGCTTAGTATTTAGTATTTACATCTTATTTAAATTTATTTCATGTCTTTTTTCTTTTTTTTTTTGGCATGCATTTATGTCAACAGTTAAATGTATTTTTGTTGCAATAAATAGTTGTTACTGAAATGCTTACTGTCAATGAATCATTTATAGATCTTCCAATTGTGTTGGTTTGAGGGAATTTTTTCATTTTGCTTCTGGTTTTATATTCTTTGTTTCAGATAAAATTTTTCCTTGGTAGAAAGCTGAACTATCAACTCAAGTACTATGAGAAGCGGAGCACTGAAGAAGATTTTATGACTGCAGTAGAGTTCTCAGCGGAAGATCCATACGGTAAAGCAATTGCATTGCTTGACTTGAAATATGGAGTCATCGAGGTAAAATCCTATACGTGTTATTTATCAAAGCTATCAAAGAAGAATTTTATCACCTAAATCATTTTCTGTTCATTTAAAATAATGTAGGTGATGGAAGAATGGTTCGTGTTACCAGGAATTATTTCAGCTTTTATATTTTCTGATACTTTGAAGAAAAAAAAATATTATGGCTTCACTATTAATGAGGAAAATTTGGAGGTGAATAGTGTTACTGAACATGGCAATAGGTCCCATGAGGAGGGTGTGGAAACCAGCATAACCTCTTCAGCAGAAAGTGATGCAAAGTTGAACGTAAACACAGGTAACATTGTGAACAGTGGTGTATGTGGTGGGGGCTGCGGTGGTGGATGTGGAAGCATGGTGAAGAGTGGAGGCTGTGGCAGTGGGTGTGGTGGAGGCTGCGGCAGTGGGTGTGGGGGGGGATGTGGAAGCATGGTGAACAGTGGAGGCTGTGGTAGTGGGTGTGGGGGGGGATGTGGGGGATGTGGAAGCATGGTGAATGGTGGAGGCTGCGGTAGTGGGTGTGGGGGGGGATGTGGGGGGTGTGGAAGCATGGTGAATGGTGGAGGCTGTGGTAGTGGGTGTGGGGGGGAATGTGGAAACATGCTGAAGAGCAGTGGCTGCGGTGGCTGTGGTGGTGGTTGTGGTTCTAAACCTGCATACGAAAACAAAGTTGATAGTTCATGCAAAGATGAACAATCAAATGAAACACCCATCTACATGAATGAGGCAGTAGTTGCTTAATCTCTATTCCTTGAAGCATATCCAGAAGTCAGACATCTTAATAAAAACCTGTCAAAGAGTCTTGTTATTTGACCTTTGGTTCCAATGGCCAAGTACCTATCAATAACGCAAGACATCAAGTCTAGGTCTTTCCTGATTCTGGGAAAGTTTGAATTCTTGTTCTCGTGGTAAGATACAGATATATGGTGTGTATAAGGTGGAGTATATAGATTTCTGCATCAAACCTTAGAAAGGAACTTTTTATGTTCTCACAACAGTTTCCTGTACTTTAAATTAACTCCACAAAACTTTAATTGAAGTGAATGATGAATTTCAGTATGATACACCTTACTCATCAGAGTCTAGACTAAAACAATTGTTTTAGCAACTTGAATTTAGCAGGACTATTTGATTTATGATTCTTATGTATAAATAAATATATATATATATATATATATTTATAAGGCACCTTTAACTTTAAGGCAGGATCTGGCTTTGGGTACTTCAATATGGCCATATTCTCAATTACTCAGCCTTCACCAGCTCTCTGGGCTTCCATTAGAAGGACTGATTATTACATGTTCCATACATAATTCGATTAATTTCAAATATTTACCATTTTTTAACATTGAATAGAGATTATAGATCACCTTCATCCTTGTCAATTCAGTTGATGAAGTTCATTCTTAAAGCTATGTTTGGATGCAATGACAACTTCGGTTACTCCTTGACATACCTGAAAGCCTGAGATTAGGAAATTGTTAGTCCTGAACAATCTGGCCTGTGGCAGTTGGTTTGACCCATTCAACTCGGTATTTAAGGCCATATCCTCCTGCAAACCAAAGAAAGAAAGAAAATGAAAGCAGTCACTCCACAACTTGAAAACCATTAATGAATGACTGGTTTCAATTTTCTTCCTTTCTTTCTTAGCCAGACGCATTTATGAATGTGAATATATTCCTCCTACCTAAAGGCTATTAATGATAGTGATTGTTCATTTTCATTCTTCTGTTTTTTCATCTTTTAGTGCTTGTTTTGCATCTCGGCAGAAAGCTTTCCTTTTCTTTTCTTTTTATTTCTATTTTTTACTTTTTTTTTTTTTGGTAACTTGGCTCTATCAAAATGTTTTCCATATTACCTCGTATCAAAGGGAACAAACAAGTAAAAAGGTAAGAACAACTTCTGTATACACACTTTTATTTAGAAACTTATCTGAAACAAAGTTTTCTTTGCATGTTTCTTTCTTAACAAACTGATTTTTGGCTTATAAGAATGTTCATAGCCACTGGGTCTGTTTTACAATCTGCATACAGCTAAACAAATTGAGTTCCATTTTAATTCGGAAATTTAAGTCTCAATCTTAGAATATTTATTTCATATGTTCTTTTTTGTGTTAATGATCTCATTGGAAGTCAGTTTTGAAGACTACTGATTCTTAATTGGTATAGAATTATTTGTTTTAGTAGTTCCTCGTCTATCAGGCTTGAACTTGTGGGCAAAGGATAACTGATATCACTTTATGTCTTTCTCAGGTTTGTGCTAAATATCACTGGTGTAGTTTTAAATTGTCATTCAAAATTCAAGGTATGATCAAACTTTTTTTCTTTTTTGTTGGGCTTAATCCCATGCATATATCTGCATTCTGCCAAGACAAATTTTGAGCAGGAGTGCCTTTCCTTGTGCTAGGATGTCTCATAGCTCAAATGAATAGACTTTTGTCTCTAAATATGAACTGAGACAGCATGTAACATCTATACATAATTTTCTAGAAACACTCTCAAAAACATCAAGTAGCTGTGTATATAATAAGATCAGGATTGTTAATTTCTTTAATTGTTTAAAGCTTGGTAAATTCATCTACTTGTATTATATGCTAAATGATAATTTCGGTTTCGGTTTGAATCCATTCATATGCCCTTTTTCATAGCCATCAAAGGCCCAAATTTGGCTAGTTTTGCACTCTAGTTATGAAAAAAGTTCCTTTTTGTCAATAAAGATGATCCATAAGTGTGACTATAGATCAGAGGTTGATTAATTTTTGACAGAAACCATGTTTATAAGTAATGTGTTATGTTTCTTGCTTGTCATTCTGCATTTTACAAGTGTGATCAGTGTAGACATTGAAGATGGTTCATGGTGAGGATAACGTAGAACATTATAGATCACAAGCCTGGTGTTGGCAATAGTGGGCACCGACCGGTGCATGCTGCTAGCAGCTATGGTAATTAATGCGGGGATGGAATGGAAGCATTAACGTTGATGGAAAGAAACAAAGGTGATGATGATCATAGCAAATGTTACTGATGGAGGCTGCAACGGACACAGTAGTGTCTATGCTATCGTTAAAAATCAGAAGTGAGTCAATTTACTCCATTCTTGAGGCAACTTTGGGCAATAATACACTCGGGGCTTGTTTTAGCAGATATCTTTCCAACATTTAATATATTTAACAATTTGTCTGGTTCATTTAATTGGATGTTGATGGTAGATGCACGTTTATGAAGTTCCATCTCATTTCATTATTAGAAGAGATAATAAACGATCGGCCTATCCAACACACAAGTTATGATAGAGTTAGGTTTGTATTCATTTACAAAACTACTTCACTACTTTCATTATTAAGGAACCTTACTTAGCATTATTGTTTATCATCCTATTTATTAGACAAATAACAAAGATTCAGATTTCAGAGAAGTGTTCATCAAAATCTGCGTTGTTTGGTAAATGCAGCACTGAAATCTTGCAATTCTACTTATCAAGTGCAGAATGCAGTGGGTTCAATTTCTTTTTTTTTTTTCCCACAGGAAATACTTTGGAATCTTAAAATTTACTGTTGACTTACCAATCAGTAATCAATGGTAACCCCGTTGAATTGAATGTTGTGGCCCTGCTATGCTACAAGGCCTTGTCCTACTTGATGACATTGCGTCGATTCAGAGTCTGACTCTGATTCAGGCTCTGACTCTTCCTGATCAGGTGCTCTCATTTTCCAAAAGATTTGTCCCTCTTCACCGACATTGAAAATACCATTCAATTTCTCTAACCAAGTTTTTTTGTTTAGCATGTGTGCTTCAGGGAATTTAAACCCTGTGTAAGTAGTAAATGAAATTTGGGCCCTAGAAATAGTATTAGAGCGTCAGAGATGAGTCATGATCTTCTGTTCCAAGATGCTTCATGAACTGTGTGAAACTGCTAGTTTTTTTCTTTTAAAATTTTAAATAAAAAAGAAAAAGAAAAGTGATTTTGAAAGTGTATTTTTCACAAAAACGTCTAAAATTTACTTTCTGGAATTTTATTTAAGAGAATATTATTCCAAATGTTTGCTTTTCTTAATAGAAAGATTCCAAATGTTTCTTCAATTTTATAATGCACCAAAATTCACACCAAACACAAGAAAATAAGAAAAACAGAGCGTACTATTTGTTATCTTTGTGCAAAATGCACACCCAAACACAAATCCTTCATTTCCTTGGCCATTCGCTGTAAAATCACCATTTGTACCATTTCCTGGAAATTTCCTGAAAACAATTCCATGATAAATATGACCCACCAGGTCTTTTACAGCTTGTAAAGAGAAAAATGTTCATCAGGGCACCTTGTCCACCTTTGCTTCAAGGGTTGGGGCCTGTACGCTGTAACAATCAAGCATGTTCACAGTCCAATGGCCTTTAGATTGAAATGGGAATCTATCCCATCTCAAAGTGTTCAAAGTGTCTTTCTCTTTTTGTTGAATGGTAATTGATAAGACTGTTCCAGGCTCGGTAGGCGATAAACAGAGCCAGTTCGGAATAAATTACAAAATGCCATATAGGAATCCGAAGCTTGTTAAACAAGCTAAATGATGTGGTTGCTGCATTAACCATTAGCATTGGATTAAGAAAACTCATTTCACTTCAATAACTTCTTACAGAAGCATATTCTTATCAATGGCGGAGAAGAATAAGTTAGATGAAGATGATTACCAAGTTTGATTATTAACAAGAACAAAAAAGTGAAAGCCTAAAAAGGAAAAAGCATAGACCAAAAGTGAGAAAGCTGGGAAAGGAAAGAGTTGACAGTGCAGAAGAGAGGAGAGTAAATGGGTCATCACAAATGGTGAAAGCAGAGACTCATATTGGAAAAATTGCTTTTTTCTTTTTTTTTAATTGCTAATGATGTCTCTGTCACTGTACATCTTTTCTGCTAAAATGCTATGTGCTTGTGGTGCCACTGTTCTGTATGATACAAAAATTTACCCAACATAGACACCTCCACTTAATTCCTCTTTTTGACTACTCTTCCTATACCTAAATTTCTAATCTCAAATTCTTCTACTACACCTGACCTGGTTTTGTGACTTCTGATTTGATCCCTAAAAAAGTCATCTTTTACTACTACTAGTTCTAAGCAGTCATTCGATTTTTTACAACCGCTACAAAACGGACATAAGATTCTTAGAGAAATATATCCACAAAACAAAGACTTCACAAAACAAACAATTCCAATCTCAAGTCAAGTCAAGTCCCACGGACATCTTACGGACATCTTTTGCTTCAACAAACGGAGATTGCACACTGTCATTGTCATCGTCATCAGACTCAGTCCCAGATGAACTCCCTGAATCAGAACCAAAACCAAACAAATCAGACCACACCTCATTACTTCCATTTCCGCAAACAGAATAATATTAGTATTAATATTAAATTAATAATGAATAATTACCGCTGGAGGAGGAAGAGGAATCACCACTGGAGCTGGTAACATCTCTGTCAATCTCCACAGGTGGGTAATTCTCCGCTGGAATCTCCTCTCCAATGTCTACCTCTTCCTCCCTCAACCTCTCCGCTGCTTCCACTTCCACAACCTCACTGTCAGTAGACACACTCACTTTCTCACCTTCTTCACTACCACCACCCACCACCCCATGCTTCTTACTCTTGCTGCCTCCTTTCTTGAAATTGCTCACAAGCCGATCAAGTTCCCAGAGCGTCTCGTTATCAATCGCCTCGATATCGAGTTCAATCTCATCCCCATCCTGAGAAACATTGCTATTCCTCTTATTCAATATACTCAACAACTGGGCCATATTCTCCTGAGGTAACTCCATCAAACTCCTCCCCAGCACCGCCTTCTCGTCGAAACTCATCTCCTTCTTGTTCGTCTCCTTCGCTTTCGGCTTCGGCAGCTTCCCCATCAAAGAACTCGCTTCTGCAACGGGGACTTCACAGAATTTCCGCACCACCGGGTTGAACATTCTCTCAAACATCGCTAACAGAGTCTCCGACATGACATAGACGTCGTGGCCTTTCGGGTTATACTTCATGGCATTGTTGAATGTGAGTCTCACATCGGAAGCGAAATCCAAAACGGTTCCGTACAGTTGGCTTTCAAGATTGGATTTAACAGTACCGAGATCCATTGGAGTCTTTATAATATCATTGTAATCGTGAAGACTCAACGAAACAACATCCACCGGAGAGTTGAACACCCATCCGTACTTGTGCTTCATCAGCTTCGTCAGTATCTGACAACAACTTCTCATCAAAGAGTCCGCCACCGGCAGCTTTTGCTTCGGGTTACGCCGCTTAGACGCCGTCAATTTCTTTGTGCTCTTCGGCATTGGGTTCAAATAGGGTTTCTGCACAGCTGCTGGTGGCAGTGGAGGCGGCGGTGGTGGTAGTGGAGGGCAAATGGGTGTGGACTCGAATCTTGTGCTCTCAATACGAGTTCTGAGAATCCGTACCTGTTGAAGCTCAGAGAGCAGACGCTTCTTCAGGTCCTTGAGCTCTCGTCTCGTGTAGGCATCGAGATTGAATTTTCTGTGACCTGCACGTGACGCCTCCTTGAGTGGTGAGTCACGGGACACGGACTGCGAAGGAGCCTCGCTCAAATGCAGGTCATTTGATGCATCACGGGCTTGAATGTGTTTGTTCGAAATCGGCTTAGCGTTAGACTTGGCCGTGAAAAGAGCATTACTTTTATGATTACTATTACTAACATTAACGGCAGCGGCAGCGGCGGTGGACGTGGCGTTAGGATATTTCCTCGTATAAACTTTTCTTTCTCCCCAATGGGGTTCATTTCGACTAGCCAAAACGGCTGACGCCATAAAGAAAAACGACAAGAGCTTTTTTCTTCAAAGCAATGTCTAATCTCCGGCAAGAAAGAAGGAAAAATGGCGGAAAAACATAGCCGGATTTTCGGTTGAAAAATTAAACGAAAACAAAATAAAAAAGGAAGAACTGTAAATTAATAAAAGCAGGGAGAGGAAGGCGAGGGTTTCAAAGCCCTCTCGCTGTACAACGAGAAGCAGGTGAGGCGGCAACTACCGCATCTTAAAGGCAAGCCAGATCTGCCCGTCCAATTCTGGGGCAGCTTTTCATCCGTGGATCTAGGATCTCACGGTTTATATCTGTTCTATCACTTTGCCCCGAAACAGACCGTGTGCATCTGTCACGCGCGGTTGAGATCTTGTTACCTATTCCTCGTGGCAATACCTCAGCCCTTGGTGACTGAAATTAAATTTGGGGATTACGAGTTTGGAGGGGAAACGAGAGAAAGGGACCCAGTAAACGGTGACGTGGCCGTGGGGTCTAGTAAAGCGGGCGGGAAATTAATTAATATCTTAGAAATGTTTTTTTGGTTAAGTGCGGAATCTTTGCCCGCCAAAATCTGGAGGTAATTTAGGGTTTATATATATTTTGTTTTTATTCCAGCTCAGCGCCGCAAATGGGGTCTTAGCTTTCCGCCACATGTGCAGTGTGTGACTTGTGAATGATATCGTTGGATGATGTTCGACTTCTTGTTTTTGTGTGACACACACAGTCCGTTCATCTCTAGTTTATGAGTGCATCTGACGTTGAAAAATGCATTTGGAATGTTTACTGATTTACACGTGGCGCGATTTGGAGGTATTCGAGATGAGATGAGAGGAGATGATGATCATCACTCAAGATTTGCTTTGGATCCTTCCCACGTGGTATCTGTTTTCAAGTCATTTTATAATTCGTGAAGACATTAATTAGAATATTAGATGATAATTATCTTATTATCATTCAAAAGATTTCCGTGCTTATCTACAAAAAAAAAAAAAAAAAAAAAAGCCTTATCNAAAAAAAAAAAAAAAAAAAAAAAAAAAGCCTTATCCTCCTCAAATGCATCCACGATTATTAATTTTAATCGTGAGTCCTATATCAACTTCAACCGTACTAAAATTCTAAAAAAAATTAATAATTATTATTATTAAAATCTATTCGATCACAAAACTAACACTATCATATTGAAGAATTCTTACAAAAGTCTATATCAAGAATAAAGATTGGGTTATAAAATAATAATTTTATATCTACCTATTTAGCAACTGAGACAGCATTGCCTTGTCATCCATTACATCATATATTTTAATTAATTTTTCTTAACCAGAATAATGAACAACTATCACATATGATTTATAAATACGTTACGCATAGGAAAACTTAAATTTATTATTTTGAAATAAAACAAAGTATTTGTTGCTTTGTTACCTAACCGATAAATTATGATACAAACTTTATATTATAACTTTGTAAGTATAGCATTACTCTAATAGATATGGTATACAAAATGGGTGTATGATGGATTTTAAAATTTAAATTTAGGTAAACATTGCTTTGAGAATTAAGATGTTTGGAGTGTTTTTGGGTTTGTATAACCACACCTTGATGTTAATCTAATATATGCTTGATAGATTTTTTCTTTTGAATATATGATTTAAAATTTAAAATAATTATCATTTTATTTGTTTAACTAATATTTTTATCTTTGTTTTTCATAGTTTTTAAAGAGATATTTGTTGCAACATAAAAGTGTTTAAGGCCAATTAGGAACCACTTTTTTTCAATATATATATAGAGAGAGAGAGAGAGAGGATTTTTTAATACAAAATTTTTAGTTATTGATTAGACATAATCTAATTGTTGAGTTTGAAAGTTAAAAGTAACATTTAATTATATAAACTCCTTAACCATCTTAATCATTAAATTTTGGTAGATGAATGACTATAATTTTCTCAAAATATCATATCAATTTAAAGTAAAAAAAACAAAAATTAACATTTAATGATATCAAATCATCA
Source organism: Bursera palmeri (assembly GCA_026225775.1). Lineage (NCBI taxonomy): Eukaryota > Viridiplantae > Streptophyta > Magnoliopsida > Sapindales > Burseraceae > Bursera > Bursera palmeri. The sequence continues at coordinate 2,864 of JANKKB010029695.1, read as the reverse complement.
ATCATCTCAATCATTGGATTTTGTAGATTAATTATTAGGATTTTATCTAGTTTTGTGTTAAAAAATTTATGTTAAAAGATCCCCTTGTCATATATATAATGGAAGAGATCTTTTAACACAAAATTTTAATAAAAATATTTCGACACAAAATATTGGTACAAATTTATAACTCTTGATCTTAGCAAATCCAATGGTATAGATCAAAAGTCAAAAACACAAAATCTAATGGTTAAAATTAAAAATTTAAAAGTTGAATTTAATAATATCAACTTATTAATTGTCTCAACCATTAGATTATGTGGATGAATGACTTAAAATTTATATATGATTTCTATTTATCTCATTTATTTTATTTTTTTTAAACATTTTATGTAATAATTTATCTTTGTATAAAGAAATTAATTAAGAGGAATATTATACATACAAACTAATACGGTATAACTCTTTAATTGACAAATCTTTAATCTTTATTTAAGGTTCTTTATTAAATTACTTTTTTATTTCACTCATCCACTCATTTGTGACATATCCGTTTGTATGTAAAATTTGTAATCTATAATTATTCATTGAATAATTATCAAATAAAAAATTAAAGGCAAATGAAAGCATTTTCAACTCAGCAGATGTAAAACATATTAAGAATTTAAGAAATATCACATATACATCTTAATAGTAAGTTAAAAAGTTTGATCAGTGAAAAGGTTTTCTGAAGGCTTGAAGGAGGTGCTAGATAATAATAATTAATATTATAAATGAAGCTTAAGATTGAAGATACCTTTGCCCTTTGCTTTATTTATTTATAGTAGTCTTTCCAACAATCAAATGATGCTCTTATAGAAAGTCAGATTCTTCATTTTAGTCTCTCACTTTATGGTTGAGATAATGGAAAGTAGACAAAAATATCTTCTTTGTGAAAGTGATTTTTTTACCATTTTTAATTAACAAAAAACTAATGAAGAACAAAAAATATATATATATATATATATATATAAGATTAATAAAAATTTATATTTATAGTACTATTTTTTCACTGAGCCCTTAAATTAAAAAATAACATAAAGATCAACAGATGTAGCCCAAACGAAATTCTGTGTTTAAGCTGTTGGGCCAACCAAGAAAAAGCATGGTCAATCCGTTTGACTTCTTTGTTGGGCCCGTCTAGCCCAATGTAAGTCTTCATGATACTGTGTTTAATGAATCCATATCAGTTTAATGAACCTAGCTTTACATCACTCGATTTGATTTGTTCCAGTAGATGTCATAAAAAATTTTGGGTTCAAACAGTCCAAGCTTAAATAATATTAAATCATTATATATATATATATATTTAAAGGAATTTGTTTAAGGCGTATGTTCAATCCATACAAATTCAACCTTTTTTATTTTTTTTAATAGAAACAGAACTTCTAAGTCTGTTAACTCTACAATCCCATATTATGTTAGATTATTGTTAAGCAAACTGTTGAATTATCATTTACGTTTATAATTAAAGGAAAAGAGAATATATTCGTCATTTGATTTTGAACTTCACTGCTGGGTGTAATGCAACGTTTTCGTAGCCCAATTACTTCTCTCATTCTCCAAGAATAGAACACAAGGCAGCTAAGGAGAACAAGGACCACCTACGAGTGTCCAATAATAAACAAACCATTGTGAGGACTGAGGAATAAAGAGAATAATTAGAGCCTTACAAATACAATCAAATAAGGGCAGTCTCCCCTCCACGTTTAATCCCAATTTATAAGGGGAAATTACAATAACCCCCCAATTAAATTTAAAGAAAATACTTA
>JANKKB010029694.1:0-28442 GCA_026225775.1 Bursera palmeri | reverse complement strand
TTGACTTTATTGTTGATTTTGGAAGAAGCTTTCAAGTTGATGTTCTTGAGAAGCTTGTTATTGTTTGTGAAGTGTTGTTATTGTTGATTGATGGAGAAGATGTTGTTGTTGTGTTGTTTTAAGTGTTGTTTATGTTGAAAGGTGATTAGCTAAGTTGAATACATGTTATTTGGGTTGATTTAGTGTTGAAAATTAGTGTATTTGAAGGGATGAACAGTAATCCCGAATTTGTTAATTGAGGTGTCAAGAAATCACTCCAATTGTTGTTAACAAGCATCCTAATTCGGATCAATTTTTATGTTACTTTATAAACAACAGGGATGAATTTGTTACTTAGACCAAACCTTAAGGGTGTCTATGTATTTACCCCTTTTTGCATTTAAAGAGATGGGTTGCTACTGACTTGGAATTTAAGAATCGAAATCAGCAAATTAATGGAAGATCTTGTAATGTACAGAGTCTTCATTGATTGCTCTAATCAACTGCCATTTTATTTATTGCACGATTTCCGATCTTTATTTACTCAACTGTACGTATTGTCACTGGCAAAGCTGTAAGTACCTTAATTCATTTAACTTCAAAATTTGAATGATTTCAACCACCAATTCACCTCCCACGCCACTGTGGAAATTTCTACATGAATCATTGAAGAGATAAGTGAGCAGACTTCAGAAACATCAGACTCAACTTTACTTTACTCACTTAATGCCCTTTGGCCAAGAATTAAAATCAAATAATAAGAATGATGACTTGCCTCAATAAGTACATCGACTACTCTCAGATACAATTAATTGACTTCTATGGTGTCATTTGATCACTTAATCATAGAAATACCAATCTAGTACAAGTAAGAGAACCGGCCAAAATTGAAATTTGCTGTAAATTAAACATAGAAATAAGGGGAAAATGATAATAATTCCCCAATTAAATTTGAATAAACATTTAACCCCACACTTTTTTTAAACTAACACTTACCCCCAAATACCCCTAAAAAATTAACACTTACCCCCCAAATATTTGGGAGGTAAACGTTAGTTTTGAGAAAACAGTATTAATTTTTTAGGGTATAAATGTTAGTTTAGTAAAAATGTGGGGTTAAGTGTTTTCTTGAAATCTAATTGAGGGGTCAGAGTAAATTCCCCATAGAATAAGCTACCCTAGTACACTGCGAAGTGCCAAATGCGGCGGACTGCAACTATGAGTATGATTTGAGTCCATTTGAGTTCATATTTATCATCTAATGCTGATATACAGCTAATTTATACTTGAAAAGAGGCAAAACTTCATCCTAATTAATCAAATCCTACTAGAAAGGGCTGACAGCTGAAAGCCCAGAATAAGATGACAAATATGAAACTGATTCATTCTCGAGGAAACAAAAGCTAGCTTTGCTTAGTGAGAACAGAAAATTTGGGCTCTAGATACTTGGACCCCAGAGATTCCACAAACGAGAGTTGAGTAAACCGATCACATCGGGTAGAACCTTTCTGGCGAAACCCTTGCGGCTACTGACTGGAGCTTGTACCACTTGTACTGTCACCACCTTCATTTCCAAGTTCCCGGTCAACTCACTACCCACCACCTTATCCTCATCTTCTTCTGCTTCACATTCATCAGCATTCTCAGTCTCTGGTTTCCATATCTCAGTGCTTTGAAGCTCTTTTTCTGGGACAATATACGATAAGTTTGACTCAAAACGATCTATGACTACCTTATTTTTCCTTTTATTACCTTTATTGTTGTGCTTCTTTGGAGAATCTTTGTGCACCAAATGGTCTTCAAATGCTTCAATTACATGGTGAATGAGGTCACGGTTTGGAGAAGAATCCCATCTGTACCAAAAGCTTGTGTAACAATTGAAACACGCACAATCGAAAAGCGGGATCTTTTGACTGGGTTTCTTCTTGCATTTATTCTTCTGTGAAGATGGGACGACGTTCGTGGTGGTTGCAACGGACCTTGTTATCATGTAAGCTATGACTTCCTGGTCCTGCGCAGGAAGAGCCGAGGCTAGGGCTAGTACGGTCAAAGGTAGGAGCTTCAACACAGTGTTTGGATCTTTACACGAAGAAGCTGGAGACGAGCACATTGAGCCTTTTTTCTTCACCTTCATTTCTGGTTTATCCTACAAGACAAACACAAATACACTCTGCACTCTCTAGCTCTATCAAGTACTAAGAAACAACTTTACTTGGGAGAGCGTTTTGTTGATGGGTTTCGAGTCTCGAGCAAAGTAGAACGGTGCCCAATAATAATGACGTTGTTGCAGGCACAGAGGCCTGAGAGACTTGATAGTTTAGAAGAGAGAGATAGAGGGTGAGAGGTTCAAGGCTTTCTTCAGCAGATTAGCTGTACAGAAAAGCCTGTTACAAAGGAGTTGTACCACGCCGACTGGCTATTTGATCAGGTTTATGTGGATTTTGAAGTCTTTGCTTGCTTTCAAAGTGTATTTACACATACATAAACTGAATAAATTTTTTGTACTTTGAGGGTGGGCATATATATATTTTTTCTAGGGTTTAGGGCTTGAAAAGAGGGTGCGGCTGAGGGCACCTTCTTCAACCAATTATTTCAAAAACAAGGAAGAAAACTTTGGTTGGGTGGGTGGGCTTGTAAGCAAACAAGGTAACAGAGCTCCCAATAAATGAATACCTTCTATGTAGTACAAAACTATATTCATTGAAAGTGAAGCCAACTTGTTTGCTTGTTATATGGCATCTGTCACCTTCATGTCCAGGCCAATTTATTAATTTTTAAAAGGAGCACTATGATAGTTTTTCTTTTTTATTATCTTTATTTAAAAAAAAATGGTAGCCCTTGGATTTATATCTTAAATCTATCTCTCTAGCATTTGCCTAATATCAGATATATTGGTAAAAATGGTAATTGCCAATTTACTCTGCCCTCCATCTACTCTCGTGAGTGAAATCGTCCAAACCCCAATGTCATAGTCCGAACCAATAAACCAAGAAGATGATATTTGCTCTCATTAATAGCCATGAATCCAATCAATTAAATGGATACCATCCATTTTTTCTTTAACACAAGCATCCTTTACGCCAGGACATATTCATAATAGTTCCAGTAAAACCAATCAATTCTACTTGGTTTTCTCTTTATTTATTCTCCATGAGTGAAATAATTTAAAACCTCTCAATCAATCAAGGAAATATTGTTTACTTTTGAGTTACATATAACATCTTTTATGTTACTCAAAACCATTTTGAGTTTCACATAAAGTATCTTTTACAAAAAAATGCATTTACTTATACGAGTAAAGGTTTTTACATCACTTGAAAAAACATCTTTTATTATTATGAAATATTTTTATATACGTTACATAATCAGCTTTGGCTATGGTGTGCAGCCTTTCCCCACTTTTTTTTGGATAATTTTTTTTTTCATATTTTTGTCCAAATCCCCTAATTTTTCATAGGTGCACCAAATATAATCTAACTTAAACTCTTGTGAACAATGTTGGATGTGCTAACACAACCAATTAGAGAGTATCTAATCCAAATTAATCAAAATACCAACTAAGCAACTGATCGATTGATGAGAGAGGCTTAAGCTTTCCATATATACCCAATCTTTGGTTTCAAGTTTTAAGTGTTGATCACTTATAAACAAAATTTTCTCTTTACTCCATTTTTGCATTTGAAGCTTCAAATGAGTAAATAAATCGTGTACTTAACATTGGGAACGGATCACCAATTCTTTTTTTCATAAAATAAAGTAACCAATAAGGTTTATCATTTCTCGAAATGAGCTGAACATGGCTCGCCATGCACGTCCAAAACTGTTCAATGAATCAGTTCTGGTCAGGCTGGACAAATCATATACAATCTCTGAAAGCTAATCCGTCTGTTAATCCCTGCATAATAATTTTGCAAAATGATAATAATATGTGTGTATCCATCACCAGGACATATTAGCTAGTTTTTCTTTTGCTTCAGTGTTTGCTGAAATGAAATATGAACAAGATCCGTCTAGACCCACAAAGTTATTTAGGTTGTTAAAGGCAGAAATTCGAATTATAGGAATTGTTTCAGGAAAATAAATGAAAATTTTCTACTCTCCATTAGTGACACTTTTAAGTATATATCATCATGAACGTCAATTTGTAAGCATGGTGCATTATTACCTACTTTAGTTTATAGTTACTTCCACTAATTAACAAATCAATCGTTTGAGATATCTAATAGATTTTCAAAGCTGAAACGATTTGTTGGATCTAGCAATTTCAAATCGAAGACAAAATATAATATAAAATACTAATTGTCGGGTACAATATAACAATGATAAAGAGTTTGACCTTAAAGCCCGAATCCTGAAGTCCGAAACAATTTCAGATTATCCCACCTTCTCCATTATAAGATCAAATTATTTGATTTGACATTTTCAAGGATGGATTAGGATTGAACATTCTAGATATTATTATGTGGCAGCCCCGAAAATTACTAAAACATCCTCTCCCTTCAACCGAATTCTGATATCAATGCCAGTTGCTTGCTGCACCCAACCGAGTTAAAGATGTGGTTTGGCAGAGTTGCAAGTCTTTGCTGCCCAGCCCATATATGGCCTATCTCAAATTCTAGAAAACGGAAAAAGTTGAATGACCTACGAGGAAGATATAACTTTAATTCGGTAGTCCGCAGAGCCTCGTACAAAACTCTTACAAACCGGACAAGCGCTGCTTGAATTATACCCGGGAGGCTACAGAGTTGGGATGTCAATGGTAGGTTGGCTTGCAACATCTGTATTCTATTCCCAGAGTCAAGGTTAGAAAGATCAACGTAGACCATCTAAAAGGTTCATGACTCCATAAGATCATGCCACCTCGCTTAAATGGACGGAATGGACATTGTAGGTTTTGATGGAATTCTCAGTAGCAAGCAAATATGTGAGCTACAACTATCAATCCTTCACAGCAAATAACCAATCGGCCATGCATGTAATTCTTTTTTATGAATCTTTATAGCAGTGCTAATTCCCAAACTAGCCGAAACAAGGGCTTTCCTCAGATCCAATACCGGATTTGAACGTGAAATTTAACTACAACAAGCCCATGTTGAAGCTTCTGAGCTCACTACAGATTTTTCTAAGTATCCCCTCCCCATAAATTCGAGATGTAATGCAACTTTCAAGTTTCTGTTCCTCATTTTTCAAAACTGTCCATTTTCCACGTCATCCACGGAGTCTTATGCAACTACACCCATGTAAGTTCCTACTCTTAATCTTCAATTTATTACGCTCAATACTCTTTATTATCTACACCTCCATCTTCGAAACGTGTGGAAACATAGTAAGAGAATTTCAAATTCTCATTTTGATGGTGATATGTTACCTGATCACTTATTGTTTAAGATTTGTATTGGATTGCTCATCAATCGAATCCAATTAATGAATTTTGTTAAAGTTCAATTTCACCAACCAATTTAGGAGATTGAAAACCAATCCAATCAATTCAGTTTCAAGTAAGTTGATATATATGTAACGCAGTTGAATGAATTGGATGAAGTAAACTAACTCCATATATAATAAATGAACCAAATAGTTTGATAGAATTCCCACCTGCATGAGAAATATTTACCAACAATATTGTGAGACAATATTATTGAAATAAAAGGTTTAATTAGGATTCCATCAGATCAAGTATTAAATTGTATCTGAAAAAATTATTCTTGGAGTTGGATCATCATTATCAAATCAAAACTGGATAAAGTTAGGTTATTTGTTATTGGTAGCAACTCTCTCTCTCTCAATTATAGTAAAATTTTCTACTTCATTCTCATAGTTATCGGTGTGGAAGACATAATTGTAACACTTAAAATAAGTCTTTTACATTAAACGTGTATCTCTAACTCAGAGAATCTATTTAAGATTGAAATATAATTGTTTAATCGAAAACTTGCTTTGACAAAACTATTTAAGATATGATAGTTTATTTTCTAACCAAATACGTTAGCACCGTCCAATCTACAACTGGGTCCTGCTCCTCTGTATAGTAAACTCACCACAGTACGCTCAGAGCTCCACTTCGTACTCACAAGGATTCGTAGCCATTAGTTTTGTGTACCGTGTACATGCATAACATGTCACTTCTATACTCTATAGTTTCTTTCTTGTGATGACCAATTGTACTGCTTGTAATGTTGAGAGGTCAACAGGGTTCATGAGAAGATGGATCGATCGACCGCAAAAAGCCTGAATGTAAAACGACTGTTTGCCTAATTTCAGGTTGGTGCAATGCAATCTAAGATGCTAAGTAGACCCACAACGGGCTCCACAAGACACCATCACATCCAACTTCAATCAAATGATCTTACCATTATATGTTAGGCTTTTCTTGGACATGATTGACAATTGGGAATCTTTCTATCATATTTCATTCTTTCATATCAGAACGCCATTATGAAATTGGTTTTGATGGGCAAGGTGGCTCTGTTTGGTTTTGTTTGATCAGAGAAAATTGCCAAAGAATACATCAATTACATTAGATGGAGCCATGCATCACAACGAGGTGACACCCCTTTCCATTGTTTCCAAGTCATTTAGTTAAAATGACACTTGGCTTGTGATTTCTTTTCACCTATACATGTATCTTATTTCGTTTGTTTGGCCTAAATATGTGCTACATTGTTACCCATTTAACTTTATCCTAATTTCTTTTTGGTTAATAATTTATGTATCAACTAATAAATAAGATCTTGAAGTAGTTTATAAACTTTGAATTAATTTTCTCAAATAAATAAATAAAATTTAGATGAAAATTGTGACAAAAAGTCTAAAAACAAATTCATGTAATATGAATTTGGTCATCGATATTAGCATTTTTTTTTATTAATGTAGTAAGTCAGTACAATCTCTTAAAGATCATTGCAAAGAAAAGTTGAATGTTCATGTTACAACCCTAATTACAGGATTAGTAAGGTAATAATAATACTAGTCTTACAAACTTTGCATACAACAAACTAAGATTATATACGTGTCATAAGATGATTGAGAGAGTGATACACTAAAATCAAACTCATTTAATGAGGGTATAATATATTAATAAATGAATAAAGCCATATCAATTTGAATATAAAAGTGTTTGTTTGTATAGAGAGTCTGCAAATGTAACATTACTGTAATTATATCAAGGCATATATCATTAATTAACATTGATAAATCCGAGAGTCACCGGAACTTATATAAGACGCCAAGCGTCACAACTAAATGTTAGTTGTATTTAGAACAAATTGTTTTATGCAAGGTTGCTGTCGGCCATTAGAGACCAACTATCTCCACCAGCTTCTTGATAGGCAGGTCCTATATAAATGGGGCACTTGGACAGAGGCACTAGGGCATATAGGACCTCCACTGCAATCTGAATGGTCTCGCGCCTTCCAATTGGCTTATATGACCCAAAGTTGAAGCCCGGCCGATGTGTCCACTACAAAGCTTAAAATAATGGATAATCTTCTGGCATTCTAATCGTTTTACGTATCCAGATAGTTCGTGTAGACTGCTTTAAGACTTTGGAAAAAGATGATTAGTAATGTCAGTAGGAACTCCAACTTCTCGAAATCTTTTTAGAGGCTCAAATCATCCCAGCAAGTTCAATTTTCAACGACTAGCGAGCCAACAGAGCCATTGCTGCCGAGCCACGTGTATGAAAACAACACAAGTTAATTAACTTTCTTCTGTCATAACTAGCGCGAGTAACAAATCCTTCATAACGTTCCTTGAGGTTGTTCATGATGCCAAAAGGCAAAGCAAAGTATATACAATCATGTCGATTGTTCGAGGTGGGCCTTGGTGGCTTTTTGTCACGGAGGAAGTTTGCTTAGCTCAAGATAATTATGACATGCATTTCATGAATCATCACCATGTGGCATCTAAATGAACCACTGAGAAGGATTAACTTTGTTTCCTTTTCAGAAGAGGTTGTCGAGCTCTCGAAACATCAATTTAAGGTGAAAATTAGATGAAGAGTGTGATCGGTTCATTTTTTAGATTGAGCTGGACAAGCTCACATGGAGAAGGTAATTAATGTGGGCTTTCGGTTGAAATGAGGTAGGACCTAGCGTGAGAGAGACTAGTTATCCTCCTCCTGCACTAGAGCACGATGGATGTCTATCCAATTTTGTTATATTAATTTATAAATGTAATTATAAGTTAAATTTTAATGACAGAAATTGTGAAAGGTTCTTGAACTTAATTGAAATTCCTTGAGAAAGTTATTTAGAGATTAATTACATCTACTGCATTGGCGAAGTTTTTAGGAAGAGACTCGACGATTACAAAAGGTGAATTTGTGAAAAGTTTCTTGCTTGCTGCTGTATGGCCAATCAGGGCCTTGTTGGGAATCTGCTACATAATAGTAAGCCAAATTACAATCATCTATTCACCTTAAGGTTGTCATTTTCATTATCTTCAAAATATCCTTCGACGTTCTTTCAAATCATAAAAAAGTTTAATAGAGATAAGATACCTTTTAGATTTACTCTAGTAGTAGGATGTAATAGAATAATTAATCAATACAAATGTTCATCACAAATATTTCCAATCACAATGTGTCTTTGGTTGGGAAAAGAAAGAATAGTAATTTACTGTGCGTTGACTACACTCTTAAAAGTTGAAGGGTCCTAATTCAATTGAGATTGCTAATTGATTGTGAAGGCAGTAAAGTTCATTTAGCTAATTTATTAATTTTATATCTAGAATTAAATTCTTGATTAAAATAAACCTAAAATGTGGAGCTATTGGATGAAAGTACGTCTTACGAAATAGGTCACCAAAATATTGAAATGGTATGCAATCTTTTAGGTAAATTTGTAAATAAAACAGTTACTTAATAGGGTTTAAGCCGAAAGGTGAATAATATATGTGTCAACATATCGCTATAGACCATTCATTATTGGTAATGAAAAGATACCACATAATAATGCCATTGAAATTTTCTTTTGACGAAAATTGACAGGCACGCAGCTTCTAAGCTCTGATGAGACGATGCGCAACGGCAGCATGATAGTTGATAGCTCCACCTTATCTTTGAAAGAAGCCATAGCGAGGGATCTATTTTCTTGTTTAGATTTCCAGACAAACCTGTATTGGCTTTGCTATTTCTACGTCATTACTGTATGATAATGGAACACACTGTAAGTTCCATTTTGGAAGATTAAAGACGGGTCATTATCTTTTGTTATAATTATCAATGAATCACCAGCACGTACGATACGTATTATATGGCAAGAAAGTGACTCATGCATGTACCTACCAGTAGTCAAACTGTAATTTTAATCGTGTCCTAGAGGGTTAAAAAGAAAAAAAGTTAAGACAAATTAAAATGGGTCCGAGTTTCTTCCCTTACATAGTACTGAATTAATGTCAGATATTACTGCTGATTCACGTTTGATAAACTATATGACGATGAGTCAACTGTTAACCTGTGAGAACCTCAAAGGTCTCCTTTAAAGAAGAACAGTTAATAATGGTGAATCCTTAATTCTCATGTTTCCAGTGAGAAAGTGTTGAGAAGTACTTTTTGTCTTTGGCGAAAGGAGACACTATTCTTCTTTAGTAATGATGATTTGCCACCTTCTTGGTCCTTTTGAAAGGAATAAGCATCTTAAGATAAACTGTAGAACTCTAGGAGATTAGCCCCCCTAGTCTACCCTACATGTTTCCACTTGGATCGGTAAAAGCCCCACCCGTAGTGAGCAGTTCCACTTGATCGAGCTTTTGGTTCCATGACGATGGTAGGATTACGAAGAAGCTTTACGAGCTAGATATGTATAGACATAAACATATCTTTTTTCTTCTAAATCCTAAATATTTTTCTAATTGATCAATTTTAATTTTGTTGATGCTTGGTTTTGGGTGATTGCGTAAACAGTAATCTTGATAACTCGGAACAGTAGTCTTATCTCGGAACAGGGATGGTGGTGGTCTCAACCGGACTGCGCTCATGAAATAAGTTAGGTAAGGACACCGATGGTATATTAGTGGAAACGCTTCGACATTAAAGTCAGATCACCCATAATTAAAATTGTAGTAAAGAATACATGACTACATATCTGGTTAGCGGAGGCTTCTGTAACCATTTGATTGCAAAACTTTTGTTCAATTCCTAGAGATTTCATCAAATAAGTTACATCAATCGAAAAAATATCAAATATATGTGTAGGAAGTGAGGGAAAAAAGTAAAAAAAAAAAAAAAAGAAGATAGGAAAGGATGGTAATCTATCTTTAAGATACACATAAGATAATACATATTCATACACATAAGATTATAAATATTCATGCTTAACATGCAATTATTTGTATAACTAATTAACCTGAGCATCAAACAAGTTTGGTGTGGAATGATATTGAGCTTCTCTATTTGAGCTTGTGAATTATATGGGTAGTCAATGAGCAAGATGATTCCCGAGTTTGATACTGTGGGCTACCTAGCTCTCTTTTTGGTCTTAACAATGTACAAAATTAACCTGAGGTCAACTCGTACTAATCGAAATGGATACTAAAATCTCTCAGAAAAGGAGGAGAAGATATATGATATTCCACCAATTACATCAGAGACTTTCCCCTGCACAACAATAAAAGTATTCAAGAATCTGGTTTGTCCATTATTATTCTACGAATTCATTCAAAAAGCTTTAGATAAGAAATCATCTCACTAATGACTGTTATTGCTTGAAGGTATATAATTCAAGCAGACTTTTATTATGTTGGATTAATACGCGCATAATTATAAACAATTACTTTCCTCTCTAAAGTTAAAGCAATTTAATAAAACTTTTATCTACTTCGTAATCCTTCACTTTAAATAATACCACAAACAAGATCAAATCAAATTAAGTCACGCAAGTAGTCATCCAAACGCATCCTTAGCCATAAGAATATGAATCGGAAACCAACAAATGTCTCATTCATATAATTTGAGTTGTCCCATATAAGCAGCATTCCCTGGATTTGGAATAAACATTAATTATTGCCAATTAATTAAGCCTTTGAAAATATGAATACCTATTTTGTCACTTGTTATGTATCAGTCAAGTATAGAGATAATTTCATTGACAATTTTCATTTATTCTTTTCGGAGTGATTCTAAATCCCGAATTCTCTATTTGACTCTCTCCAAAAAAATACAAGAATGAAAAGAAATTGCTCCAATACTCTTTAATTATTGAAACAAATTTACCCTAAAAAGCAAATTTAAGGATGTTAATCACAAAATAACGAGTGACTATTAACATGTCACTTCAAAAAAGAGAATCTAGAATCATGATTTGAAGTCTTAATAAATAAGGCAAAAGAATTTATTTGATTAGAATAATTAGAGTCATCATTAATCATTTTCTGATGATATCAAACGAAAATTATTCATATGTTTGAGTTTTAAATCATAAGAACATGACTACTGTTCAATATTATAATTTCAAACTAAACCTAGATGAAAGAATTATAACATACTTTTTGAGAAATTATGCATAAGTACCTCCTATAATGAATAAATAATATATTTACCATATATACAAGTTTATTAGTTATACCTGAATATAAAATACGAAGTCATACTCATGTAAAATTCACAGCAACTTCGTACCATTCGATTGTAATGAATAAATGGTAATATATATTAAAATTTTTAGGTAAGAACTAAGTTTCGGTGATCTAAATGTTATTCTATGGTATATATTATTTTCTTCATTTATCTTAAGATGGGTAGTTGATTCATGCTCAAAGTGCCAAGCCGACAGTTCCCTTTTGAGCTTTTAGGTCGGTATGTGTCACAATAAAGTCGTAAAAATCTATAAATTGAATGCTGAAAACGATCTCAATTGAGCAAGAAACACAGAACTCTTAATTATTAAAGGAGTTTCCAATTCCATTTACAGTGACCAATAACTGAGATTCTTAGGTTTTTGTCCGCCAATAATGGCAAGGTTGGCCTTAATTTATGGTAGGTTTGCTACCAAACTCTTGCTTTTTCATATAAAATAATATTATATCTATGATGCCATATGTTAATTTAACTTATTTTAATGATTTTAACATATGTTATGGACCCATATCTCAAAGTTAGGGAAAAAAGTAATGACTATAAGCCACTATATGTACTTTCAAAGATAACTCACATTAATCGCCAGTGATAATACAATATATATATAGATATGATGATTTGTATATACATATGTGTATTTTAATTTTTGTGTTTTAGGTAATGAGACAACATTCTAATCAAATCAGATTTTTGGTGGCTTGTTTCTGGTTTGAGCTTGTGATGGAATAGTAGAAGCACATGATAAGCCTAGAACTTTGTTGGGTTGGTAGTGGGAAATGGGAGTGCACCATTATTGAAGTATTCTTACGCTCTCATATGATACATAAATTAAATTAATAATGTAAAAATGCTACTAAGCAACTTAAGATTGGCTTATGAAGAAAATTAATAATAAATGTGGATGGTGTAAAGTATTTATGATTGGTTGCTGAAGAGATATCGTACATTAAAGTCTTGACATTAAAGATTTTCCTAACTTGGCAGTAACAAAACCAGAAATTGTTTATGATGGCGCCAAATTTGAAGTATATGAGCAAAGGGCTTGTGCATGAGAGTGATACTACTGAACTACTGGCTGTCACCCACCGTTTTGCCGATGGTGGGGTCAATGTCTGGTTGGACTGTCCCTCTAAGTGCGACACGTGGCATAATAATCAGTTGGACGGCTATGATTCTATTCTATTCGTGGTCTTAAGATAGACTACCCACTGTGGGTCCGCCTGTAACGGACTAGGGTTATGCTTTTGAAAATAAATATATTTTTATTTTTATTTTTCGAGATTTACCAATTATCAAAAATTTATTGAAAAACATCATAGATATTCATAAAAGAATTCAATACATGTATTAATTAATAAATGTGGTCAACATAAATTCTTAGAAATTTAATAGAAATACTTTTATTTGAAAATTTAAATCTAGAATCTATCTTACATTTATACATATAGGGGTCTTTGTGTCAGTTTCTAAAAGGTGAGGGCAGCGTGATAGACTGATAGTTATGCGGTGCGACGTTTGTGATTTTGGAAATTTGAAGGGTACTCTGGTTATTTACCTACAAATATTTGCTCTTTAAAGTGGTGGCTACACAACAACGATAAAAAATGAGTATTCTAGACTTACAGAAATACCGAAAAAGGGCCAAAGGAAAAGAGCATGTAAGCTGCGGGCACCATTTGTCTCAAACAAGTGCTTCGTCGATTGCACGTGCCCGCTTATAAAAAGCCACGTCATGTGAGGATGATGATGATGATGATAAAAATAGGCTAGTTTAGTGTTTTAGCTTCAGATCTGATGGTTCAGAGCCCACGGTAGTAAAAAAACTCAAGTATTAGAGAGAGAGAACGAGCTTCTTCACAGAAAGAGAGAAAAACACCAGCAACAACAGCAAGAGCTTCCAAGCTTATCTAACTCAGTGACTAAACTAATGGGGGAGGTCCTGAAATCCTCGGAATCTTATTTGTTTATGATTTTCTAGATTTTTTTTGGTTTATTGTTTTTGTTAATCAGCTTTGTTGGTTTCGTGTTTGTTCAGGAAGAGAAGAAGCCAGCTGCAGAGGAGAAGAAAATGGAGGAGAAGAAACCCGAAGAAGGGAAGAAGGTTGAGGAGGAGAAGAAGGGAGAAGAGAAAGCTGCTGAGAAACCGGTGGAGGAGAAGAAAGAAGAGAAGCAATCAGCTCCGAAGGAATCAAAGGAAGGTAAAGACTCGAAAGAAGAACAGCCTCCTCCTCCACCTCAAGAAATCGTCTTGCAAGTTTACATGCATTGTGAGGGTTGTGCTCGCAAGGTCCGCCGCTGCCTTAAACGGTTTGAAGGTGGATTAATTTCATTGTCATTTGATTAATTTTCAATTTTTTCTGTTGGCTATGAGCCAGCTTTCGTGATTGATAGTGTTTTTGGCTTTCAGGAGTTGAAGATGTAATGACTGATTGCAAGACTCATAAGGTGGTTGTGAAGGGTGAAAAGGCTGATCCATTGAAGGTGTTGGAAAGGGTTCAGAAGAAGAGCCACAGGCAGGTGGAGCTTCTATCTCCGATCCCGAAACCACCGGCAGAGGAGGAGAAGAAGGCTGAAGAGAAAGAGAAACCTAAGCCCGAAGAGAAAAAAGAAGAGGTAAATTAAATTACCCTCTTTTCTCTCGTCAACAAATATACAATACGTTCATTTTCTAGGTTGGTGATGATTCATTAATGGATTTATGAGTTATTTTCGTTTGTTTCTGCAGCCTCAAGTGATCACTGTCGTGTTAAAGGTTCACATGCATTGCGAGGCTTGTGCTCAGGAGATCAAGAAACGCATACTGAGAATGAAAGGTAAATTCTTTTTCCTTTTTCAATTTTTTTCTTTTTGGGTTCTATTGAAGAGTCATGTTTTTGTGTTGTCTTTGTTTTTATCTGTTCATGTGATTCTGATTTCCATTTCTTTATACTTGTAATTTGTGACCAAAAAAATGCTTCACCTTTTGAATCTCTTAAAAAGAGTTTATTCTCTCACCGATTTTTTAATATCACCAACCCACTCTTCACTTTATTAAATTATGCAGTTCATTG
Source organism: Bursera palmeri (assembly GCA_026225775.1). Taxonomy (NCBI): domain Eukaryota; kingdom Viridiplantae; phylum Streptophyta; class Magnoliopsida; order Sapindales; family Burseraceae; genus Bursera; species Bursera palmeri. The sequence continues at coordinate 13,838 of JANKKB010029694.1, read as the reverse complement.
AGATTCCACTATTGGTTGAATTGAAGTCAATATGCTTCAAATCCAGTTTATTTCAGTTCAAAATCAAATTCGACCAACCTCAAAATCAAATCCAATGATCGTATTCTAAATTCTAATGGAGCCAACCCCGTATAGTTTCTTATTGAATACCTTATCAAAATCTGATTTTTCAAAACAAAATTGAAACTTTCAGGGGTGGAAGCTGCAGAACCAGATCTGAAGAGCTCACAGGTTATAGTGAAGGGTGTGTTTGATCCTCCAAAGCTGGTTGAATACGTGTACAAGAGAACCGGCAAGCATGCGGTGATTGTCAAGCAAGAGCCAGCTCCTGAGAAGAAAGAAGAGAAGGCTGAGGAGGGCAAGGAAGAGAAAAAAGAAGGTGGTGGTGGTGGTGACAAGGAAAAGAAAGCTGGTGAACAAGAAAACAAAGAAAAGAAAGAAGGTGACAATGAAGCAAAAACAGAGGCTGCAGAAGAGACAAAAGTGGTGGAGCTCAAGAAAAATGAATATTACTATTGGCCACCAAGGAATGCCATGGAATTGTATGCATACCCTCATCCATATCATCCTGAATACCCTCCTCAGATCTTCAGTGATGAGAACCCTAATGCCTGTTCTGTCATGTAAAAACTTGTGGACCTCAGGGGTAAAATGGGGAAAGGAAAAAAACTTGGATGATCTATCTCTCCCTGTCCTGCTCTCTATGTGCCTTCTTGTACTGTGTAGTTTTTCTTCTATAAAAGTATAATCTAATCTAAAGATAATCTGTAGAATTTTGTGAGGCTTGTACTTCTTTTAAGCACTTATATATATATATATATATATAAACATCTAATATACATAAATAAATATCACATAATAAACTCTCAGAACCTTTTCATGTTTATTCTGTCTAATTCAGTTCTGGGATGCTTCGAGTCTGACTATAATAATAACTTAAAAATTTTCTGATTAATTTATTTATTTTGTTGGTGGAACGTCATCAATATTCTCACTGTTTGAGCAAGTGGGTTGGTTTAATTTATGAGTGTTAATGAAGTAAAATGAAGAAGAAATTGACTTGAAGCTCCATATATAATGCAATAACATTTGCTGTGTGCATTCATTGTGGAAGAATTAAAAGAAAATTCCAGCATGGCAGGGTAGTTACTTCGTAGTTGATTCAGTTTATTGAGTGGGACACTTCCTGTTATTATTAGTATACTTTCTTACAGACTAGCAACTTTGACGTGGCCCCAACTACTTTTTGTCTTAACAACACTTTCCCAATAATTCTTTTGTTGTTGATTTTTGAGAGGAATTGGATGATAATGGTCGGTTTATCTTTATATAAATGAAAGAAGTGAAAAAAGAAATCTGATATTTGCTGCATGCCCCATGACTTTATTTATATATATTTTAAAAGTATTTTAGGACTTTTTTCTTTGATCTTTATTGGGTATATATTTATGATAGTCTAATGGCATCCGCCAACCCAAACTTTCATATTTTTCCAGTTCTAGATATTTCGCATAACGTAATCTATTCATATAGTCTTTAATTAGTCAGAAGTCTTTATGCCAAGAAGCAACTAGTCTAGTTTCAGGAAGCTACTCTTCAACTTCATCTTGGAAACTTGAGCATTTGAAAGCCATATAGTTGTCAAATTTTCCATGCCTGAATGCAAGTAAGTAGTCTACGTTTACTAGGAAAGCTAGCTTTTCCCAATGAATGTTTCTCGGGGAAACTTCAGTGTCGGTCACACGAATGACTCTGCGAGCCAACGAGAGAAACTCCGAGCACACGTATTCAATTTTGTCCATGGATTTGGAAAATCGAGTGAGATTTATTTATTTCTTGAAGTAATTTCATTTAATTTGCCTCCCTTATTGACCTTTAATTAAAATTATATAAGGGAAAATACGAAAATGACCTAGGTTGATGTTATGCTCACGTTTAACAGTTGATGTTTATTCACTTCTATTATGGATCTTTAAAGCTCGACAATTAATAAATCTTTTTAAACGTATTAACTGTCAATCATAAAAACCTAATAATCAAATAACACGTACTCTTAGTTTTTGTGCTTTTTTATGATTGTTTCAATTATAAAATACCATACAGACTAACTGATGAGATCATTTTAAATTGAATTAAGATGCTACGGCAGCAGCTTAGCATATGGTCATTGAATGCTATTCAATATCGTAGCGGAAATTAAGTTAACCCGATAGTGACAGCGCCAAGGAGAAAAAGTGGTAAACTATATGCAGGGGTTTCAGGATTTTGATGGAAAATCTTGAAGCCAGTTCCTTTTTTTCCTGCAATCAGATATGAACCAATGGTGCTGCTCAGACAGATATCATTATCCCCTTTGACCAGTATTATAAATTATTTTCATAGGCAGTCATGATTTTCATTACAGGGGAACTCTTACAAAACCAGAAAACAAATTATAATTAATCAAAGCTATAATAATAATGCTCTCAAGTGAGTGCTGACAAATTAGCTAGTTAAAAAGCTGGAGTGGGCTCATTGAACTCAATGAGGCTATAGAGATTCTTAAGTACCATGCTGGCCAGTGTATAAGCACATGCATTGCCCTTAGCTAGTCTGAGTGCATATAGAAAGTAGCATATGTCGACAGTTGTGCCAACAGAGTCAATACAAGTTAATCATCATCAGGTCATGGCTTCATATATATATATATATATAAAAAAGATTGTAGCTAGGTAGGAAGGCCAAGCGAGCCAGGAGTAGTACTACTATTCTTCACCTTTTCAAAGGTTATATGGCTGCTTCTGCACGCTTGAGATTCGGCCATCACATGCCCATCATTCCAGCTAGAGGGTTTTGTTCCTGTTGGAAAACAATAAAAATGATCTCAAAGAAATTGAGCTTTGAGATTGTTAATTCTATGTACATACAATATTTATGTCATGTACTGTATATGTACTATATATGAGCCGCATAAGAACGATTCAAATTAATATAAAGGTATAGACAAACTTTATTCCATTAGGTCTTCGTTAATAAATAGTATGTTGCAACCTAGTATATTAGAGGTACATATCTAAGGCAACTGGTCCCTAAAGCCAAATGCCAAATCGTTTTTTTGGCATTTCCTCTGCATAAATAAATCAAAACTTTATAAAAAACCATACAGCACTGCCCTCTCTTTCTGAAAGACATTCCCACCTTCGTCTATTGCAACCAATATTAAAACCTTTGTCGAACTCCCTGTTTGCTACTTCAAATCTTTTTTTTTTTTAAATACAATCATAAATTGCTTTAATGCACAAAATAGCAATAAATTCATTCGATCTTTATTTATTTATTTTTTCAGTTTGTATTTAAATAATTGTATATACATTTGAATTGAGTAGACACGCAGGTGTATTATAGATGAGAAAGCTGGGGAAATGTCCTTGTCACCAATCTCTATGCATGTGCTGTTAATGGCGAAACTTTTGGGTAGATTTCAATTGAAAGTGATCAAACTAATTGGGTTTGCCAATCTATGACTGTATATATGGTAAGATAAAATCCACCTTTTCTCTTGATGTTTATTGTATGCCAATGCCAACACAATCACATTATATCTGGTCCTACTCCTTTTCCACTTTTTTCTTTCCTTTTTTTAAAGGTAAATCAGATTTCAGAAGTTAATTTGTTTTTGCTGGGATCATCTTGGTTCCATCTTAAATTTATTTAAGAGGAGAGAAAGACTAAATAGGTAAAAGACAAGTGTGTGTGTGTGTGTTTAAGTGTTTCTCTTATCTCTTACTAACCAAATTTTTGTTTCTGAAGAAATTGTATCATCGTTTGCACCACTCGTTAATATTATTTTATAATTACTATAATATATGAACACTCTCCAAGATCATCATCTTGATTATAATATAGACCAAAACACTTGACTGTCTACATATAAAAATTGTCTTAAACATTGAACGATGTAGAACTGTAGAATTCTTGCTTTGATTTGCAAAAGAAGAATCGGTATGAGAGTATTATATTGATTGTTTAATTAATTATTTAGATTCGAATCCAAATCGAGTCAAATTAAGAATGAGGATACTTGTTGACGGGGCTTGACATTGTTGTCTCGAACCTCTAAAACTCTCTTCCCAAAGGCCTCATATCATAATGTACCTTCTAAATAATACTAAATGTAAATTGGCAGTGCTTCACTGCATAATCAGCATTATAATAAGACTAATCAAGCACTAAGACCAGTATGAGGAATCCCGTAAACGTATGATCAAAACTCCCTTTGGAGAAAAAAGTAAATGAGCAAAGTAGGAACCGTGCAAAAGCAAATTAAGGTGAATGAGAATGGTCCAACAAAAAGTCCTCCATTATTCACTGGGGGCACTGCAATTACTGCTATAAGAATTAAATTTATCAACAGCAGCAGCAGCAGCACTAACCTGAACCTGATCAGTGGCGTGCATGGAGGAAGAAGATCAGATCAGAGAGGGCCATCCTTGGTGCCTCTTTTTCCCTGTCTTTCCAAATTGATCCTTTTAACTTTTTCTTTTATAACATATTGAATGTGTAGTATACATCGATTCTTTCATTTCATGATGTTCTTTTAACGTTATTTATCATATATAGATATAAACGCTAATATTAACACATTAATTGTATATAAATAGAATTAATTAAAATCTTAGTGACGTGGTTGTTAGTATGGTAGGCTTATGCTGGTGAAACCCGAGTGTTGGCGTCGTGGCCGGGGGTTGAGTAATTTGTCAAAGTGGTGGTGATAGATGATAGCCTGACTAGCCTGACACAGTACTAAATTCGTCCGACTGACATAGACTCTTTATCTGTGGGCACCCTCACCACATCATTCTGATGTAACATCTCGCATTTTCATGTAAAGAATCGTCTCGTCATCATGCTATCAACTACTATTCCAGAATACGCCGCAAATCCCGTCCTCATCCGTAAAAATAACATCACCATCCTCTCCTCCTCTTCTCTTCCCACTTTGCTTTCAACAATATTTCTCCGAATCTGATTAGACTCATACACGTCATACACTCCACTGGCTTCTCATGACCATCATCAACACGTCGTCCAGTTTGATAGTTAGATAGTTTCAGTTTATCATCATTGTTTTGCACTATTCTCCTCACCTATCTCGTAACTTGCACCTTTTTTGGATCATGTCTCCTACTAAGTTTTACTTTTTTTTTAATCAAATCCTTAAAAAAAAAACCCTACTTTTGAAAACAGAATTTAAAATTAATTATTTTATAATAGGTAATAGGAGAAATGCAATAACCCCCAATTAAATTTGAAGAAAATATTCAACCTCATATTTTTATTAAACTTACATTTACCCTCCAAATACTCCTAAAAAACTAACACTTACCCTCCAAATATTTAGGGGGTAAGTGTTAGTTTTGAGAAAACAGTGATAATTTTTTGGGGGATAAGTGTTAGTTTAGGAAAAGTGTGGGGTTAAGTGTTTTCTTGAAATCTAATTGGGGGTTCAGAGTAAATTCCCCATAGGTAATATCAAATAAAAACTTTATATTTTGATTTAATTTTAGACAAAAAAATATATTTGACATTTTAATCAACTAAATCCCTGAGGTTTACTAAAAATCATCAATTTATATTTTCGGTTAAGTAACAGAGCACAATAAGAGAGTATTTTGGTAAATAGATTAGGGTAATTTTTAAGGATAAGCAAAATATTAATTATGTAAGGGGGACAATATCAAACATCACTCTCATATTTTGACCTAATTTCAGATGGAAAATATGTTTGATACTTTAATCAACTAGACTTCTAAGGTTTACACAAAATCATCAATAAATCTTTTTCATTAACTGACAGAGTAACAGAAGTGAAAAAAGATTACTATACCCCTGATTAAGTTTAAAGTATAACATTTTAAATACTATATAAAAATACGAAAATACTCTTGAAACATAATAAACATAAAAGAGTTTTAAGGTACACATATAAACATAAAAATTTTGATTTTACCCTTGATTAAAATTTCAAATTGAAAAAAAATTAAAGTCATAGACAACATTTGCATTATAAAAAAAAATCAAATTTGAAATTTTATGACTATAAAAATTTTATAAAAATAAAAATTTTGATAAGCCTATTGTGTATGAAATTTAAAATTTGATTTTTATTTTTATAATGCAAATATTGTGTATGATTTTAGCTTTTTCTTTCAAATTTGAGATTTTAATCAAGGGCAACATAAAAAATTTTAAGTTTATATGTGTATTTCAAGGCCCTTTTATGTTTATTATATTTAAATGGTATTTTCATCTTTTTACATAATATTTAATATGTTGTATTTGAGATAGAATAAAATAAAGGGTGTAGTAGTCTTTTTCTCTTTTCTATTACTCTGTCAGTTAACGAAAATGACTTGTTGATGATTTTCGATAAACCTCAGGGTTCTAATTGATTAAAGTATCATATATGCTTTCCGTCTAAAATTAAGCCAAAACATGAGGGTGGTGTTTGATATTATCCCTTAGGAAATGTAACAGAAGAGGGGCATATAATTTTTTTCTTTCTTAAATTACTGTTTCAATTAACGGAAGTTAACAGAAAATACTTGTTGATGATTTTGGGTAAACCTTAGAGGTCTAGTTGATTAAAGTGTCAAGCATATTTTTCGATTGAAATTAAGCCAAAACACAAAGGTAATGTTTGATATTGTCCCATTTTATAATGGATAAATCTTATAAATTTTTATTGAGATTTATCGAATTTACAATAACTTCACGTTGGTTTAATTTTTTTTTCTTCCTCTTATTTCATCTTATCTAAAGTTTACCCTTCATACTAGTACAAATAGTAATTAAATAAATATAATTTTATCCAAAATTTGTAAAATACAACCTAAAATGTTAACAAAAATTTGTAGTCATTAGTTCATTTAATTGAAAGGTTAGACTATTGTAACTTAAAATTTTGACTTGATTTTATATATTTTTAATAATCTTTGATTTACTATCGTCCGTGAATAAAAAAGAGAAATTAAAATATAATTTTTTCATATCAATTCAGTAACTATTTACACAATTAGATTAGAAAAATGAATATTTATCAAATAATATCAAAATTTTAATCTAAATCGTAATTGAATACTTAAAATTCAAAATAAAATATTAAATTTAATAATATCAAATTTATTAACTCTACACACTAAAATAAAGAATTATATTACGATTATAAACTAACATGTGTTGTAATATTTACATATTTTGATACCGCTCAACAAAAAATAAGAAGATTCACGTGCGAATCAATTTTTTGTAAATAAAAATTGGGATAATATCAAATAATATCCTTATATTTTGACCTAATCTCAAGCAGAAAGCAAATTTATCATTTTCATCAACTAAACCCCTAAGATTTGATATTTTTAATCAACTGTTAATTTTACCCTTAAAAATATATATTTATCCCAACTGAAATTATTTTTAATTTTAAAATATGAAAATCTAAAAAGTAGAAATTTGTTTATTATAGGAGTATAATTTGTTTATTTTTTATTTATTCTTTTTTTGTGTTAAAATTTAAAAAATAAATTTTAGTAGGAGTAAATATGTATTTTTTAAATTAAAATTAATAATTATTTAAAAAAATAAATCTCAAAGATTTAATTAATAAAAATAATAAACATATTTTTTATTCGATATTTGATTAAAATATAGGGATACTATTTACTATTGTAAAAAAAAAAAAAAAAAAATCTATAGCTATTCAAACAAGGAGAAAGGAGAATCCAATCACNTATTTAATATTGTAAAAAAAAAAAAAAAAAAAATCTATAGCTATTCAAACAAGGAGAAAGGAGAATCCAATCACAAAATATTTGCCTGGCACCACGTACACAAAATAAGTTGAGTGTCAGCGGTGATTTGACGTGGCAAGATTTGCATCCAACAACGTCAAACTCCGAAATCAATATCCGTCCCATTGTCAACACGACGACGTTCCACTTCCATTCCACGGATGGAATATTCCATCAATCAAAAGTTTTTCACACTCCCACCACGCTCTAACCAAACGCGCGTGACATTCCATCCCTCCGTCCCGCCATCCCCATTCTCTTCTGTCCCTGGAAACGCAATCACTCACAATCACTGAAACTGAAACGTGATGGGTTGGTACACGGGCCCACTTGATGGGCCATTTCATTTAAGGCCCGAGCCCACGTGACACCACTCCCTTTCCCCACTCTCTCTCTCCCTCTCGCACTTCTCGGCTTCTGTCCTGTGCATGAATTTATATGAAGAATTCGAAACAGTTTCTGTACTTCGTTGCCCACTTGTCCATATCTCAATAAGCTTTATTTTGCTTTGTTAATGGGATACTTGAAAAGAAAAGCAAAGAGAAAGAATAGTTATATATCTCACGTGCCTACACGTAGGACTCTGTAAACATTACAGATGGCTCTGTACGTTTTGTTGGTCCACATTTCAATGGCTAATAATGTTAATTTTCTCTGCAACTTATAATGTTATTACGGTTCTACCTTAGCTATTAGGCTGTTGGCTACTACCTCTTCTTCTCTCTGGTAATTGTCAGATGTCTAAGCTCAAAATGGTGGTGAGTTTGAGGCTGAGGGCGATGAATAAAGTGAGGATATTGTGTGGCCATCACGTGGTGGCACTAATTGGTTGTTTGTCTTGTCTACCTAGCCAGCCTACAGCCTACCACGACCTTGGACCACCCAGCAGCAGCATGAACAATTGTTTTCTACTATGGACCGTCACTATCTTTATATCATTGTATATTACGCCGTAATTTTGACTTATTTGTACTATAAAGTGAAGTATATCTAATATAAGTATGAACTATCGAGATAAATATTTATATATGCACAATCGTGGGTTGAGTAAGAGTCTAAGAGATAAGAGTTAAGTTGAAAGAGTCGTCTAGGTCAGTGACAAGCTAGCTAGATTGATGGGTACTTCGAAAAAAAGTTCAACTTATTAGGCAGAATTTTTGATTGCACAATGTATCGTTGAAGAGGAGAAGAAAAATATGGAAAGCATTGAAGATAAGTTCAACTAATTGGGCAGAAAATTATATTATTAAATAGTATATAGTTGAGGAGGAGAAGACAACATTGATTGAAGGCATTGATGTTACAGTAGTTGAAGGAATCTGAGTGATGGTGTCATATATAAGGTTTAAGGTAGAGGACAGAACAATATCATATACATAGAGGAATGGATAAGAATTTTTTAGATTAAAATTATGAGTGTATATGCACTAAAGGTTTGCCCACTACTTAGTTCAAATTTCAAAACCCTAAAAGAGAGCATTCATATATTCTTTTGATTGATTAGAAGATCTTTTGTTAGTAAATACTAATAACTTGCTATGAACAATGTTTCAAGCTAAAATATTCATAGATGGATCCTTCAAATATTCTTGGTAACCTTCCACTCTTCTATAATTCTTTTTATTTTTTCAAAGTTATAAAGAAAGGGTATATGCTATTGCTAGCTAATGATATAATATGACCTTTTCGATTGTAAAGGGTTACTACATTCTTTCGAATTTGGAACTTGTTGGATGTAGATATTAAACTTCAAATTGTCTTATAGTCCATCCATCCAAATGATCAAAAAGGCCCTATTATAATATCGAGTTGATGCCTCTTTGAGTGGGATCTACTGGAACAAGTGGAATATACGAGGATAATTGAACCATATTATTCAAATGGGCGATGAATTCTTTAATGTGAAAAGTTAGAAAATTGATGTATAAAATAATATGGAATCAATAAAAGAATAGATGTGATGTGATGTGATGCTTTGATAAATTTTAAGATATTATTATTATATATGTGAAGCACAGTGAAATAAATTATTGAGATGCATTTATCAATCATTTCGGTCACATGTCATCTCAATCCATGGTAGAATGATGAGAATGCCAGCAGAGGAAGGAGTTTATTCACGATATGTATGGAGAGAATAATAGAATTATATGTGTAATTAAACAATATCTTGCAATTGCTGCTTTCCCTACTTTTTCATTAGTTTCAACACAATAATTGATCATTCTCTGTGAATATATACATAATTTAATAATATTCTTGTCAAATCTTCTCACGCTTACTTGAACTTGAGGCGGTTGGAGAGTCAAGATATGCATATCAATGCGCAATATTTGACGCCCATGTTTGCCCATAAAAAGTTCAATCAAGTAAACGATCTTGGCCACTTAAATAGAATCGATAAAACATTAAACAATGGTTCAAGTTGGTTCTTTAAAAGTGATATAAAGTTTTGATAAATGGAGATGATGATCGAAAGAGCAAGTTTTACCATATCCAGGACCTCGAGTAGTGGGGTTGCGTTGCTTTGCTTTGCTTTACTTGGCACTCATTAGTCAAAAGGTGAAGAGAGGGTGACAAATATGGGTCGAATTAGGCCAGAAATTTCAGAAAACTTTGGCCCAAATTTGGTTCATCCTTTACATTGAAAATAGAGGAAACTGACATTTTATACAATTGGAAATTGTATTTTCTCCTGTCCTACGAAACCAGAATCACAGAAACAAAAATTGGTCCCCCAATGCAAAACAAGTTGTAATATGAGGACCAAATCTTGTTCTTATACTGTTGTTTATGAATGTGACTACATCGTATAAGACAATGAATGAATGAAAGATCTGGATCTATGGATATTAAATGTCTTTAGCTAGCTTGGTAGAATCCAGAATTAGTTAATGCTGAATGTACTTTATCTCAACCTACCAGATTTGTACTCCAAGCTAATACAAACTAACTTCTAGGAGGAGAGCGTTACTGTATGATTATTTACCTCTGATTGAAATCGTGGTTAAAGATAGACTAATTTCACCTTTGAATATATAGTACTTTTCTCTTCATGAATGTTCACATCCTTTAAAAATTCAATCTTCGAATCTGGAATACACAATATCTTGCAGGCTTATGATCATCGATTGCATGCACTTTAAATTATTGTCATATAGCAACTTTTACGGTCGCGACAGGTGTTTTTTGAATTGCCATAATTCTCAATTACTCAAACTTGCTCAGACTACATCTCAGCTTGCATGCATGTGGAAGTAAATGTACATTCAAAGTCTGGTTTATATAGATGGCATACAGATGCGATCGATTATTAGAATCATTATTGGGTGTTCACTGTTTACAGACACTTGCTGTTTTACTTGTCAAGGTTGATACTTAATGCTTGTCTAAGACCTGTATTGGCTATTGGGACGCTCTGCATGCAGATAATTACAACAGAAGGCAAACTGCGTGTGTCTAAGTTCTTGTTCTTAACCTTGATTTATTTAGTTCATTTGTCTGCTTTAGTTTGGTCGGAAAGAGGTTGTAAAATGCTCTTAGGCAACCTATTCGCTTTTGTGGGCTTATGAAGCATGGGTATGGTTTGGGCCTAATTGGACTTGTCTCAAACTTTGATAGGGTTTAATGGCCCAACGCAATTCTACTATTCATATTATCCTTTCTTTAGCTGCATTGAAAGCCTAAACAATTGGATACCAAAAATATTATTACTTCATCATGTCCATCTTTCTTTCTAGGGGTGGGGGCTAACTAGAGAATTAATGAGGCCCATAAAGAAAGTCTAGGTCGAGGACCACGCTTTGCTTTTACTTTTGTTCGTCAAAATCAATTGCAATTTGACTGTTTATTTTGACAATTGATCGTTAAAAATATTGGAGGGTGATTGTGACTTGCTAGTTCTGATTCGCTGGATATTGACCAATTAGTTGAGAGCCTCTACTTATAACTTCTCCTCCGATTCCAATCCTCCAACATGTCTATGAGTCTTATCTTTCTCTTTAGGCGGGGCTGGTTTGCATAGAGACCAAGGAGACCAATTTAGAATTAGAACCACTCTATCTCTATCCTATGTCTAGGTCGTGGACCATACTCTGTTTTGATTTTGGGCCTTCCAAATCATGAGTGGGCTAAGGCCCAATTGTATTTCAAGTGCCTCTAACACCAATTGTATTGGTTTATCCGTCCCATCGGCTATTGCCCCAACAGAAATCTGTTTTTTGGATCGTACTATATGGAGACACGTGTCACCGACTTTTATTTTATCGAACACGTGGCTTGTGCTCGTGGAAAGGAACAAAACCCACTAGGTTTTCATCTCAGATTGATTATTTTTTACTTAATAAAATAAAAAATTTCAGAGTCACCATGCAATTTGATCAGAACACATCTGGCCGGTGCTAAATCTATCTCGACACGTTTAAGGCAGAATCCGATACTGGCTCCCTTCCTGCCTCGTTTCCTGGCTTCTTCTATTTAAATAGCAGTTGATCACCCGATCAAACGGTCCACCGAACTTTTGTCTTCATTATCCAGAAACCGTTTTGTTCTTCACTTGAATCAAATAATCAGTTTCCTTTCTGTTGTTCAGTTCTCTTCTCCTGGTTTTGTCCCTTTCAAGTTTGAGTTCAAACCCAGATTGAAGACACTCAAATAGCCAGACAAACATGAGTCGTTTATGGACTTTTCTCACTAACGTTCATGCACTAGCTGGGTATTATTGAATCTTTTTTTTTTTTTTTTAATACTTATAATTTCCTTACTATTTAATATGTAATATCTGATTCTGATGATGTGCAGGCCCGTTCTTATGTTGCTGTATCCTTTGTAAGTGATTCAAGTTAATTTTTTATAATCGTTTTGACTTATCAAGTGATGATATTGGATGATTTAAACTATTCTATATATGTATTGTTGGGTTTGATTGCAGGTATGCATCAGTTATGGCTATTGAAAGTCCATCAAAAGTGGATGATGAGCAGTGGCTTGCGTATTGGATCTTGTATTCATTTCTAACTCTTGCAGAGATGCTTTTCCAATCCGTTTTGGAGTGGTAATTGAACATCGAATTTCAATCCAAAGAAAAACAAATTAATTTCAAAATCATCAATCGTATTATATATCACAATCATCCTTTTTTTTTTATTTTTATAATTTATATATTTGTTTGTCTGTGTTTCAGGATACCAATCTGGTACACAGTGAAGCTACTGATTACTGCATGGTTGGTTCTCCCTCAGTTCAGAGGAGCAGCTTTTATCTACGAAAGGTTTGTAAGGCAGCAAATCAAGAATTATAGAGGAGGGAAAGACCACCAACACCACCACAAGTCTTCGACTAGCAAAGGCAAGGGCAAGAACAAGTTCGTTGATTTCATTATTCCAAAGAAAGTAAGCTAATACTGAAACAACGTTGCGTCTTCTTCACTTCATTTCTTCGCATAATATTTTATAATTGTTCAATAATTCTTTTGCATATACTATTTCGATTCGAATTCTGTGAAAATATTTAGAGGGTATTTGCTATTATGATTCATATGAAAAGAATAGACTAAAGTGGGAGTGAAGTGAGCTCAAAAACCTAAGATTTGATAGGTATTTTCTAATGAGTGTGTTGTTAATTTGCGTGTGGACAGGGGGAGCATGAGGCTTATTAAAGAAGATCACGACATAAGGAATCTCCCTTTAGATTGACTTGTGTTGATCAGCTTCTACTTCCTTTGCTTTAAGAAATATATTTTCTTTCGGTGGTTGTACAAAAATATGTTTCAGCTTTTGACCCATGTAAACAAGTTCGCTGCTTTCAAGGCTTTTGTTAGGAATGTAATGAAGAAACGAAATGTTCTTATTGTAATCTTCCGTTAAATGAAAGCTTGTCAAAATTGCAATAGAAAATGGACCCCTTGATGATAAGTTTACCTACTACTTAGAAGGGGAAATGACAATAACCCCCCAATTAAATTTGAAGAAAACACTTAACCCCACACTTTTACTAAACTAACACTTACCC